>VDFB02270651.1:333409262-333511782 GCA_007258455.2 Sequoia sempervirens
AAAGATAGAGGACGATAGGACGACAATCGAAGCAAAATACTGAGTTTGCATTTACTTATTTCTTTCATTCTGTTTTGATACAATGTCTTATCGGTGTGCTTAAATAGTATTTTATTTCAATTCATTTACGCATATTATTTTTGACCACACATTAAATGGCGCCCACCGTGGGGCACATGCCCCTATTTTAGACTTCTCTATTGCAGGTTTTTCTTGTAGGTTTAATTGTAGGTTTTCTGACATCCGAGAACGCATCTGGAAGATTCAAAAAAATTTATTTTGCAGGTAATTCGGCGCATCCGAAGACTGTTTCGGCGCATCTGGGCATTTCTACAGCACATCTGGGAAACAGAGTGGGGCATCCGGGAATTTCTGCAGAGCATATAGGAGTTTATTTACCGCATTTAGGACATCATTTAGTGCATTCAAATATGTTTCAGAAAAATTTAAAAAAAAAAATTGCATTTAGATTAGCGCATATAGGTAACAAAGTTGCGCTCCTAGATTCTGTTATTGCGCATATAGATTTCTGTTATTGTGCATTTAGGTTCTGTTATAGCGCATATAGGTTCTGTTTTCGCACATCTGAGTAACAGAGTGGCACATCTGGGTTCTGTTTTAGTGCATTTGAGTGACAGAGTTGCGCATCTGGATTTGTAACACAGGTTCTGAGTCTGACGCCTTCCGCAGACAGAATTTCTTTCTTTCTTTCTTGCTAGATTTAAAATGAATCAATCTAGGGTAGCCACCACACCTTTATCATGCAGTTAAAATGAACCCCATGTCTGTTGTGAAGCAAAATCTTCACTTAGATTAAATCATTTTGATTTTGGTGCTCCTAAAATGAAACCCACTTTTCCCTATGTAACCCTGACTTGATAATCGAAAGTATCATCTCCCCTTGTGCACTTGTGCGATCCTGGGTGCAAGAGAAACGGTTATTGACTCTAGAAATTGGGCCTACCTGGGGATTTCATCACCCCAACGCGACTCAAACCGGCAACAGAGCTAAGGCCAAGCTACCCCCAACTGGTAATAAATGTAAATCTTAAGGGAAAACCTAAGGTTGCTTGTGCGGATGTGTCATACGGACAGAGTTGTACTCCCTTAAACCCTGTTGAGCTTAACCTCTTCAGGCTGGAGTGCCACCTTAATGGTGATTAATCTCTTGCCCCATGTATGGCCACTCGAACGGGGGTCTCGAACTAAAAACTCTTGTGTAGTAAGGCATCCACACTTTCGCAGTTTGTAGTAGAGGTGATCAGCTTGCCATGGGAGTTTCATGGGGGTTAGAAGCTTGGTTGGCCTAAGAAGAGAGTGCACTGTAAGGGGGAGCCCGTGCAGCCAAGCTTCTGAATTCACATGCTACAGATATGCAGTTACGTGGAATCTAGCGGATATTGTCCTGGCCTAACCTAGGTTGTGCTTGTCTTATTCTATGCTTGGTTACGATCAACTTAAATCAGACTGTTTGCTGTGTTTTCAAGAACATTAATTTAGATAAAGGATCATTAAAAATGAACATGAAAAACTTCAGCTGAATTTTCAAAACTGGTCAAAAACTGTCTTTAGAAAACTGTTTTAGTGCATCTAGGAAAAACTACAGCGCATATAAACTCTGTTCTGGCGCATCCACTGGCTGTTTCAGCGCATTTGAGTCATCTTTTAGCGCATTTAGGAAAACTGTTTTAGCGCATTTGTGCTCTGTTTCTGTGCATTTAAGGTATTCTATAGCGCATTTGACTCTTTCTCCAGCTCATATACCTCTTCCTGCAGTGCATTTAGGAAACAGAATAGCGCTTCTGAATTTCTGTCAAAATTTTTACACAGACCCGAATCTCTGAGATTTCTCTCCCATGTTGAGAAAGTGGAAATCAACCAAGTTCACCAAGAAATCAGTCTTCAATAGGATCAAGAAGCCCAAAACGAACTTAAGTTACAAAGAAAACTTAGACCGCAGAGAATTTTTGTATAAGAGTCAACATGTCTTACTCCATTATCGCACATTTCTCCATAGATACCAAGACTACATTAGAGGATTTACTGATGATTACGTTATGGAACCTTTAGCTACTCAAGCTTATTATCAAAGATTAGCATTATTTCAACATCACAATCTTGATCAACCTCTTGAGTTTGAGAATATACCACAACCTTCAATTGAATACTCAATGCACCCTAGTCAAATCCTTCAGTAACCTTCGATCATATCCTAGGATTTCTTACATATGCCTATTTTTACAAGATCTCAACACAACAAACTAGGAGAAACATCTCAACAAGAAACTCCCACCCACAACATTCAAGAAGAAGGTGAACGTGATAGCCCTCTTTTTAGTGTGAGTTGCAATCCTCTTTTCAGTGATGACAATATGGCTGATAGAGAGGAAAATTCGTTTCATAAGAACAAAGACATGAAAAAAACCCCCGTAGATAGTGATGATGAGCAAGAAATTCATATTAGAGAGGCTGAACAAGACCCCAAATTTCTTAAAGCCCTTGAAAAGATTCTACAACGTGACAAAGAAAAGTATTTTCTCTTCTTAGCTGATCAAGGAGCTAAACTGCCTAAGGATTTTGATACTGAGAAGTTAAAGAGCAAAGAAGAAGAAACATCCCCATCTGATTTTACTACTCTTACACAATAGTTTAAGGCACTCCAAGGACAATTCAAAGAATTACAAGGAGGGACCACAACAAAGAAATACACTCTTGATGACATATGTCCTTATCCTTTTGATAGAAGTCTCAACATGATTCCATTTCCTAAACATTGTGAAATTCTCAAATTTGATCGTTATAATGGGAAATCGGATCCAATTGACCACGTTAGAGACTTTCGAAACATGACATTAGAATTTTCCCACGAGGATACTTATTTATTGCGATTATTCCCTCGGAGCCTTGGAGTTAACTCTATGGAATGGTTATCTACGATTACACCTCCTGTTCAAACATTCAAGGAATTGATCAATTTGTTCATAGCACAATACGCCTACAACATTCAACACCAAATCACCATGATTGATCTTTGCAAAGTTGTGCAAAAACCTGGTGAACCTTTCACTACCTTTCTTCAAAGATGGAGAAGAATGTTCACTAGGTACCCACGACATGTTCCTGAAAAGGAAAAAATGGTTACTTTCATCAATAGCCTCAACTCAGAAATGAGCTATCGCTTAAATCTACATTGTCCACCCTCCTTTGAGAAATTGATTGAGGATGCCATCACCATCGAAAGTGCTTTGGTCAAAAGAGGGACAATAAAACTTGACAGGGATAATCCTAGCTCATCCAACCATCACAACAATCAAGATAAGTCTAAATTTTGGACTCGCAACAAAAACATTGTAAACGATGGTGTTGTAGATGCAAATCATGTCACATCTAAGCCATTTGTTCTGAGTGCTCCCAATACTACTCGAAACAATAATTACAACAATGTCAATTCAGTCACGAATCAAGGAAACAATTTTCCTCCTCCAACAAACAACAATCAGGGGACAGTCAACAACCAAAACTATCGTGGGAACAACAACAACAACACTTTAGGGAATACCTCAAACACGAACCCACAACGCTTTTCATTTTTCCCTAATAGAAGAACTTTCACTCCACTAGGACAATCCTTAGAATCTGCTTTCAAAGAGGTTATGGAAAAGAATGTCCTTATGTTACCACCGCAACGCAATTATGAACCTAGTGTGAAACCTCCATCATGGAATGAAGCTTATTTTTGTGACTACCATAGGTGTAGAGGTCATCGTACAAACAACTGCCAAGCTTTGAAGCATGCTATTCAAGACCTAATTGACAAGGGCATTATCACAGTAGAAGGACAACAAAAATCCAATGAAGATCACCAAGCATTTCGCAACCCTTTACCGAATTATCAAAAGGGAGAGTCTTCAGACAAAAATGTGAACCAACTCTATAACAATGTAATCCGTCACCTCTATACGGACGATGAGTGAATCAACGTTATAAAAATCAAGGAGAAAGTAGACAATGGACAAGTTAATGTCACAACGAGAGCGCAAGCTAAAATTTTCTTGAAAGGTGCCTCTTCGAAATCCACTGAGACCTTCCCTCAACATCAATATGACTTAGTTAACCAACTTTTAAAAAATCCGGCCCAAATCTCCATTTTAGAACTTCTGAAGATTTCCCCTGCACATAAGGAAATTTTAGACAAAGCCCTTTTTGAAACAACTGTATCCACGGATTTGGATGTGAACCGATTTCAAGCCATGGTAGGACATTTGTCCTCACCCACATGTCTTTCATTCTCTGACAAAGATGATGTTTCCATGACTCATCCCCACAATTCATCATTATACTTAGAGGTCATGATCCATCAATTTCGTGCTAAAAGTGTCCTAATAGATGGAGGGGCTGGTTTAAATATATGTACCTTGAAGGTGGTTCAAGCTTTAGGATTTTCAGAAGACTCCATTGATCCTAGAAGGAAGATTACCATCAAAGCCTATGATGATGAAGAAAGAACGTCTAAAGGTCTAATCATGCTACCAATCAGAGTGGGACCTGTTATCAAAAATACCTTTTGTCAAGTTCTAGACCGGGATCTTGCATACAATATCTTGTTGGGGCGTCCTTGGATTCACGAAATGCAAGCTGTTTCGTCCACTTACCATCAATGTCTTAAGTTTCCATATGATGGACAGGAAATCACTATACCAGCTGATAATTCAAACACCCAAACTTGTGCCAACGTCAAAGGTCATCAGGATACTTTGGTTCCAAACAATCGAGAAGCCCTTGCTAATACTTCTCCTAAGCATGATACACAAATCAGTCAATTAGCTAAAAGCTTTGACAGAAAACTGATGTTCAAGGAAAGCGGAGTTGGGGAATATTCTCTTTGTCTTGCTAATCTACCTATATCTCCTCGATCACATGGACAACCTTCTATTATACAACAACATATATCAGCAGCATCAATATCAGCACAAATACAAACAGAGCCAACTACCAAGTTCAATGGACAATTTATCAAAGAAAAATTCCCCATGGGGGATCTTGAAGATACAACAATTCTGAATTGGCTTTATAAGGATGAGGAGGAAACAGTTCTAAATGTCACCTTACCAACTGACAGATATGGGAAAGGGTATTCCATCATGCAAAAGATGGGATATGATAATGGTCCTCTTGGAAAAAGAAAAGAAGGCGTAGTTGAGCCTATCCATCTCCCAGGGCTTGCTGCATATGATAAAACGGGACTAGGCTATGAGGCTACCCCATCCAAACAATCACAAGGTAATGTTTTTACACTGCAAGAAGGTTCCGATAAGAAAGAGACATGTTTGGCATCAATCCTGAATTTCATAGAAAATAACTCTGATACAGATTCTGCTGAATATGAATGGGATACCATCCATGATGATGAATTTTGGAGAGACAAAGAGGTAGATGTCATACACAAGTATACGCCCACTTTAATCAAAGGAGAAGGTTCAGGGTCCCGACCACAAGAATCTGAACCACAACGCAACTATGAGTCTAGTGATACTGAGTCAGATTTTAACAAACAAGACTATCAGGAGAATAGTATCATCATTGACCTACCTCATACCTCAGATCCTACCGATAACTCTGTCTTGACCCTAACCATCGCCGATTTCACACAACCAAATGACTTGTTACCTTTAATCCATCTTGATCTCATTGACTAGGATCGAACCGAACCTATTGATATACCTATTTTTCCAAATGACGAAGCTATCATAAACTTCCTTTCCGCAGATGATGTAAATGATTGTTCCACTAGCAATTTTTGGTATGAAGTCTTTAATCAGGAGAGTGTCAAGTCTCCTAGCTGCAAAAATGAAAATAAAGAAAAATGATCTAGTGGTGAAAACCAGAATCTGGCAGTACTAGATCAAACAAAAGATAAAATAAAGAGCGTATCAGATGGTGAAAAGCTTTTTAAGGCACCAGCTGATGGGAAACTTGACACTCTCCCAGAGCACTATCATGAGCGACGCCCATCTTGATCGAGCCTACAAAGGAAATCAATATTGCAACTACAGATAATCCAAGGATTCTACAGCTAGCTGAATCAATGACAGATAAAGAAATCCCAGAGTTCATGAATTTTCTCACAAAAAATCAAGTTAATTTTGCTTGGTCATATGTAGACATGCCAGGTCTTGACCCTAATCTCATAATGCATCATTTGTCTATCAAACCAGGAGCTAAACCAGTAAAACAAAAACTCAAAAAAATGAATCCTGATGTAGCACTACTGGTTAAGGAAGAACTTAAGAAGCTCCTCGATGCAGGCTTTATAAGATCAATTGCCTATGCAGAATGGATCTCCAATATTGTACCAGTAGCAAAGCTAGATAAACGCGTTAGAGTATGCACTGATTTCAGAGATCTTAACAAAGCTTTCCCTAAGGATGACTTTCCGCTTCCAAATATTGACACTATAGTTGATTTAACAGCTAGCCATGCCATGTATTCATTAATGGATGGTTTCTCTGGTTACAACCAAATCAAGATTGCACCAGAAGACCAAGAGAAAATAGCTTTCACTTGTCCGTGGGGAACATACTGTTGGAATGTCATGCCTTTTGGTCTAAAGAATGTTGGGGCAACATATCAAAGAGCCATGACTACGATCTTTCATGACATGATGCACACATTCATGGAAGATTATGTGGATGACATATTGGCCAAATCATACACTAGAGAAGGACACTTGGAGATACTGTCTAAGATATTTACCAGATTGGAAAAATTCAAAGTTCGTCTGAATCCTAAGAAATGTGTTTTTGGGGTCACGTCGGGAAAACTTTTAGGTTATATTGTTTCAGAAAAGGGAATTGAAGTAGATCCTGCTAAAGTTCAGGCAATCATGGAGATGCCTCCCCCAAAGAACATCAGTCAATTGAGATCATTACAAGGGCGACTTCAATCCATTAGAAGATTCATTGCGCAATTGGCTGACAAAAGTCTACCATTCACACATCTCCTGCATAAGAATGTTCCTTTCAGATGGGATGACAAATGTGAAATGGCATTTCAACAAATCAAGTAGTACCTGATGAATCCACCAGTGCTCGTATCACCAAATCCAGACAAACCATTGATCCTGTATATTGCTGCAACCGAGACATCCTTGGGGGCATTATTAGCACAAGAAGACCATGAAGGGAAAGAACGTGCAATCTATTACATCAGCAGAACACTAACTAGTCATGAACTTAACTACACTTTCATTGAGAAGGCTTGTTTAGTAGTAGTTTTTTCCTCACAGAAATTCAGACATTACATGCTAACTCATACAATCAATCTTATTTCAAAAATTGATCCACTCAAGTATCTACTAAGTAAAGCATCACTAATAGGAAGGTTAGCAAATGGTCATGATTTGAGTGAGTTTGACATCTACCACGCTTGATCGCTAGCAATCAAAGGACAAGGTTGTTGATCAACTATGTGATGCTTCTACAAACAGCACCCCTTTACACATTGAATTTAGATGCCGATGTTTTCACGACAGACTCTAAGCAGCTATGGTCCTTATACTTCGATGGTTCTTTTACTCAACATGGATCGGGGGCAGGCATTATCTTTGTCACCCCTCAAGGACATACCATTCCTCAGTCATATAGGCTAATGTTTCCATGCACCAATAACATAGCCAAATATGAAGCACTAATCACTGGACTGAAAACAGCATTGGAATGGAGGATCACCGAGCTACAAGTTTATGGTGACTCACAACTAGTTATTAATCAAATCAATGATGATTATCAAACCAAAGATGACAAGTTGTTGCCATACAAGAAGATGATTGATGACTTCAAGAAGTGCTCTTTGTGGACATCTACCACACAAATTCCAAGGATTGGATAACAAAGCGGCCGACGCTTAAGGGCTATGATTGTCTTCATTGGTACAACTCCCAAAACAGACCGCTATGAATTCTATGAATTTCTGGTGGAACAATTAGTTACACCTGCCTATGACACACCCGAAAGCCAAATCATCTGCCACCTGGTAGGATCCGATTCACCCTGGTATGGTAAGATTTATGCCTACCTAAAAGATGACACTTTACCGCCTGACTTATCCCGCAACCAAAAACGTAACTTTATCCGACAATCCTCTCGATATACCCTTATCGCTGATACCCTTTATCGCCGTGGTCTTGATGGTACTTTAATTCGATGTCTTGAACGTGACGAATTCGATAAAGCTTTACAAGAAGTTCATGGGGGAATTTGTGGTACTCATTCGCGTGGACTAACCTTATCCAAGAAATTGATTAGAATGGGTTACTACTAGCCTACAATGGAGAGGGAATCATTCACTTTTGTTAAAACCTACTCAAAATGTCAGATTCATGGGAATCTTATTCATGCTCCTGCACAAGAACTTCGCTCATTCACACCAACCTAGCCATTTTCTCAATGGGGGTTAGATCTAGTAGGGAAAATTCATCCTTCATCCTCAAATGGGCATAAGTTCATCATCACAACAACAGAATATTTCACTAAGTGGATTGAGGCAGTACCTCTCTCTAAAGTCACCGAAAAACAAATTTCATCCTTCATACTCAACTACATTATTTGTCGATATGGTATTCCTAATGCTATTATTACAGATAATGGTCGACCTTTCAAGAATCAGGATGTTGATGAGCTTTGTGAAAGATTTCATATCCAACACAGATATTCAACGCCTTACTATCCACAAGGGAATGGCCAAGCAGAAGCCTCAAACAAGACTATACTAAAGATTTTGAAGAAGACTGTCAATGACTCAGGGAAGGATTGGCATGTTCAACTCAATCCCGCCTTGTGGGCTTACAGAACTAGTGTCTAAACGCCAATAGGAGCAACACCTTTTTCCCTTGTCTATGGAGCAGAAGCCATATTGCCTTTAGAGGTTGAAATACCTTCACTAAGAGTATCACTGAAAGGTCTCATAATAGAGGATGAATACAGAGTTTCTCAACTACAAGAGTTAGAACTCCTAGATGAAAAGAGACAGAGAGCAGCTGACCATTTGAAAGTATACCAAAAAATGATGTCTCGTAGCTATAATCACAAGGTAAAGCCACGTACCTTTCAGGTGGGTGATCTAGTTCTGAAAGACAACCCACGCAATCAACAAGACAGAGAAAAGAAAGGAAAGTTTAAACCAAATTGGCTAGGCCCTTATGTGGTTATTGCAGTCTACGGTTCGGGAGCATACAAGTTATCAATACCAGAAGGAGACCTGTTTGATGAACCTATCAACAGTATGCATCTTAAGAAATCCTATGTTTAAAGCAGAAAATGTCCTGAAGAAATTCAAAAACAGTAGAAAAAGTCCTGAAGACATACAAAAACAGCAGAAAAAGTCCGGAAGAAATCCAAAAATAGCAGAAAAAATCCTGAAGAAATTAAAAAATAGCAGAAAAAGTCTTGAAGAAATACAAAAACAGCAGAAAAAGTCTAGACGAAATCCAAAAACAACAGAAAAAAGCCTGAAGAAATCCAAAAACAGAAAAAAGTCAGAAATACAAAAAAAAATCAAATCAAAAAAATGTCATAGGGTGAAAACCTAGCAAACAGGCAGTCTATTGACAGAAAAATACAAAAAAATCAAAAAGAAATCAGAAAAATGCAATAAATACAGAAAGTGAAAATCTGGCAAACAGACGCTATCTGTACCTCTCCATCTATTAGTTCATGTTTTGCATTTTAGCTTTTCTTCTTTCCGCATCCTTTTCCGCATCTTAGGGTTATAATCGCATCATCCTGCCATCATTTTGCCTAGAGTGATAAAACGTCTTACCACGGCTTGACTATTGTACATATTCCTTTCCGCAAGTTGTGTCAATAAACGGGGCTAAAACTCAACTGGGGGCACTTCACTTTCAGAGCATACTAACACAGCTAGACTAGGACATAGGATCCGATCATGCCAACAATCAACTCACCTGAAACATTATTCGATCATCAAGCCTTCTCATGAAACACTTTTCGGCAGATACCATCTCATTGTCTAATTGGATGATCCAAAAATCTGAATAATGTATGAAATAACAGTATTACATGTTTGCCCAAAAGTTGTTTGATTTGCGATATCATTACTCTGGAGCACACTCAATGATGTACTGAACTAGAGTGGCAAGGAACGAGAATGATTTTTCTTTGTCTGCTGTCTTGAGATTAATGGTCAATCTGATGCAAATACGTCACAAGACGTGATGACTAAAGCAATATCATCGATGACAGTTCCACATTTGTATCAGAAGGGTGGTTAATCTTTGTCTATTTATGCAAGAAATGCTCAGGTCATCTCGGTTCAATTATACCTCGATGCTTGTGTTCGCTTGCTATATCAAAAATCATGAAAGTTGTACTCTGGTCATCATTGGCGCTAATTTCCCCTCTGATGCTTGTACATACTTCCAACATTTTAAAATGTTCTATGATGATTCAAGAAGGCTTATAACAGGCTCAACAAACTAATTAGTATCATTTAGTTGCATATTTATTAGATCATTGTACATATATGCATATTGGATTCACATCAGTGTCTTGAAAGGCTGAATGAAGGCATTAACGGTTGTCATGTAGTCTTGAGCTTTTTGTGGAGAACATTTGGATAGTTGATTCATTTTTCGAAAATTCATCAGTTCATTCATTTTATCACTTCATTTTTTTTTATCTTTTTATTCTCATTTATCATTCATCCGTTCATTCATTTTATCACTTCAATTTTTTTTTATCTTTTCATTCTCATTTATCATTCATCGGTTCATTCATTTTATCACTTCATCTTTATCATTTCATTATCATTTATCTTATCCGTTCATTCATTTTATCACTTCATTTTTATCATCATCGTTTATCTTTTCATTCTCATTTATCATTCATTAGTTCATTCATTTTATCACTATCGTTTATCATTTCATTCTCCTTTATCATTCATCCGTTCATTCATTTTATCATTCATCATTCCATTCTCATTTATCATTCATCATTTCATTCATTTTATCATTCATCAGTTCATTCATTTTATCACTATCATTTATCATTTCATTCTCATTCATCCGTTCATTCATTTTATTACTTCATTTTTATCATTATCATTCTCATTTATCGTGTATCATTTCATTCATTTTATTTTATCATTCATTTCATCTTCATTTTTATCATCATCAATTTTCCATATCATTCATTCATTTTTTTTATCATCATCAATTTTACCATGTCATTCATTCATTTTCATTATCATCACTATCATTTATCATTATCATTATTATTACCATTTTCATTTTATCATTTTATCATTATCATTATCATATTACCATCATTGTTATTTGTCATCCTCATCTCATTATCATCACATTACCATTACCACATATATCATTATCATCATTAGTATCACATTCACTATCTATTCACCTATGCATTTGCTCCATAAATTCAAAAATCAACAAATTCATATATACATCATTACAAATCATTGCACCTACATCATAGATCATCCATTTACATCATATCATTAAATCATCCTGCATCATACGATTAGTCTGTAACAATAAAAAAAACATATCAAAATCCATCTCATATCATACATATAACATCCATATCACATCACAAAATGCATAACCATATCATCATCAAAACATCGCCACTGCATATCATCGCTCATCAAAATAATACAAGTGTCAAATGTCCAATGAAGCTAAAGGGTTCAAAACATAATACATGAGACATGATCAAAACTCAATATACATAATAAATCAGTCCTACATCACTAGCTGGTGGATGCCCCTGAAGGAGCTGGTCAGGAAGGAGGCAGCCTGCCACTCGTACCTGCATCAGGATCCCGTCGAGGCCCTGTAACCTCTCTACCATGTGTCGATGTCCGTGATCGGGTCCTAGTCTTGCTATGTGACCGGAGATAAGGCTCTCGCCGCTCAAGAGGGCATAGCTCCTCATATCGAACTCTGTAATACTCGGCCTCTCTGGCTGCCTCAAATCCCTCTATAATGGCCTCCCGTAATGAGGTACTCTCTACGGTACCCATAAGCCTCTGAGCCACACCCTCGGCCTCCAGTGCCCGCCGTCTAAGGGCATCCCTCTCTGCTACCAACTGTGCCACCTGGGAATCAGGGGCGGGCATCTGTACCTGTACCTGTGCCTGTGCTTGTACCTGTGCCTGTAACTGCACTATAACACTCTGGGCCTGAGCTAACTGACTCTGTAGCTGTGCCTGCTGCCCCTGAAAGGTCTACAACTAACCCTACAATGCATCTATTTGTGCCTGCTGAGACGAGGATGACACCCGAATCACTGCCCGTGGTCTACCACCGGATCTGGCTCACCGAAGAATCTGTGCTCTGCCCAGACTATCTAACCTATGCTGTCTCTCCTCATCCCCATCATCCCTGTCATCCGAGTTGTCCTCCTCCTCCCCATCTCCGCTCTCCTCTCCCTCCTCCTCCTCTCCTCTGCCCATAGCCTGCTCCCCACCGGCACATCCCCCTGTATCCCTGCTCCTGGTTGTGGTGCTACCCCAATCGCCCGAGGCTCATCTGGCACTGTAAACCATGGAAATGGATGCGTATGAAAATATTGTGCGTAATCATCCGTCATCCCTACATCCTGTACCTCTGGCCTGTCGATCTATACCTCGGGCTATAAGGTGGAATACTCTGTATAAGCTGCCTGGTATCCAATGCACGGTCCCCATCCTGGATCCCCCTTGCGTCGCCTATAATGAGCAACGCCCTGGGGCATCCCCTATGTGAATCCAAACTGTCTAAGGACACGTAATGCCAAGAATCTCTCAATAATAAAGGGTGTCCGCCCTATCAGATATCGTGGTCTGCAGACAAAAGGCATCTCTAAATGATATGTCGCCCATGCCTCACACTCTGTGTACAGTCTCCATACCACTGCATCAATATCATCCAAAACCTGCTGCCAATACTCTACCTTGCCCAGCTTCTGCTGAACAACTGCACCAGAATATGCATGTACATAGGGCTCCTCGCTGGTCTATCTCTCGTGCAAAGTGGTCTCATGACTGCAATGTGCTCCCACGCCTAGATCTGTAGCAGTGTCACTCCACTCGCCAAACTCGTGGATCCTCTATATACAATCTGATGGAGATCATGGTACAGGTCGGCCAATACACAACTCCCCCAGGCAAACCTCCATGGATGTGTAATCATCCACTCTAGCATCCTCCCCCAACCAACTGCGAATGCCTTCGACTGATGGTCCGGTCCAAGGAAGCCTCTGACAAATGCAGCCAACACAACAACTAGAGCAGGATACCTGCTAAAATCCTCCCAGTCTATCCAATAACCATATATGCTCGGATCACCACAAATCCGCTATAGCGTCACGGTACCACCAATCTCCAAGGGCACCAACAACCGGGATCCCAAGAATCCTGTATACATCCTCGGGCGTCACACTCATCTCACCCGTCGGTAGGTGAAAGGTGTTATGCTCCGAATGCCATCTCTCTACCAGAGCGGTCAATAACCCCCTGTTGGCCTGAATACCTCGCGGCATGGCCAACAATGGTCCCAGTCCACAATCTGATATCAACTGTAACTCGGCAGGGGTCAGCTCTCCTATCCGCTCCCAACATAGTGAGAACCGCTCTCTAATCTGGAGGCTTTTAAAAGCCTCCTATTTTGTTTGATCATCACAAATCCACATCAAATCAGACTCATATCATGTGATCTATCTAGCCAACAAAACATATCTATGACCCATATCAACACAATCACGCAATCCTATCAATGACCCATATCAAGTGCTACATCTATCTATCTACATGTCAAATCAATCTACTATATCATCATTTACTATTTATTTTTCTTTTCAGGAAAGCAAATTTATCAACACACGAATCATTTCCTATTTGTACATCAATCATGAATGCAAATTTATATCCTCATTTTACTAGTTGGTTTCTATCGCAGAAAGCAAATTTGTCAAACATCTACTCTTTATTTTTCAATCACGAGAAGCAAAGTTATCAAACACAAATCAATCAGTCAATCATTTTACTCTTTGTTGTTCGTCACAAAGTTATCAGCTATCTACTCTTTGTTTTCTATTGTGGAAGCAAAGTTATCAGTTCTCTATCAGATTTTCTATCATATCTACATGATGGTATTACAATTCATCTATCTATTGACTAAGGAAGCAATTTAAATCATCATTTTTCATCAAACAAGCGTTCCGAGGAAAATTTCCTAAATGCGCAATTCTGTTGCCCATATGCGCTAAAACCCAGATGCGCTAAAGTTTTTCTCATATGCACTAAACTGTTTCCTCGATGCGCTAAAACTCCAAATGCGCTATTCTATCCCATGGATGCGCCACTTTATCTTTCATATGCGCAACTCTAGCAATTTTGAAACCCTAGTCCTAAATGCGCAATTATGTGCCCTAGATGCGCTACAGAATCAATCTAGCCGATCTTGCCCTAGATGCGCAACTCTATCTATCAGATGCGCTAAAAGATCAGTTTTTACCCTATTCCTATATGCGCTACGGAATTTCCTATATGCGCTAAAAGATTTGTCGAATGCGCTAAAACTTTTCCTAGATGCGCTAAAACGTGCAAAAAAAATGTAATCCAATTTAAAACAATTCCAAAATCGATCTAAAATGCAAAATTTGACAACATAAACGGTTGGAATCACTCACCGATGGTCCATATGCAGCTGGTCTCTGGTATCGGCGCGCTCGCTCAAATCTATGTCGGTGCAACAGGATCTCCATCTCGCTAGGTCACTATCAGAGCTCACTTTTTACTATAGCAGTAGGGTGAAAATGACACTTCATTTTACCCCTTTTACCTTATAAGGGTCTTTTAGGGTGGGAGTTAATGGCACTTTCCATTCTTTCCATATTATTTTTCATTGGGCCTTCATACTCAGTATCTATTGGGAGCTAAATCACTATTTCCCTAACATCCTCGCCATCATCTTCCGTGATTTATCTCCCGAGGGGGCATCATCGACATCAAAAAATCAGAAACATATCAGGGGCAAATTTTTTATTTTCTTTGAAGCAATGTGTTTCACACATCACTTCAAAGAGGGGCAAAATGTATACGCATAAAAATGCATGTCGGATAATGTTTTCTAAAGTCTACATATGATCGATTCTTTCGTCCCACCGTAAATTTATTTTAAATTATTTTTTCATATGTCCACTTAATTAATTAAATAAATACATTTTATTTATTTAAATTAATTATCATTGTTTGAATTTTAATTAAATCTTTTGATTTAATTAAGTTTAAATATTTCTTTTCTTCTATTTTAATTTCTTCTTCTAATTAATTAAATCATTTAATTAATTTCATAAATGTATTATTTAATTGATCTAATGCTTTCTTTTAAAAAACACAACTAAAATTTTATTATCTTCTGTTTTCTTCTCATATCATAATTAAATATTTTATTTAAATATGAGATCTTCTGCTTTCTTCAAAAACCCTAATTAAAGCTTTATTCTTATCACAAACTTTCTTAAGCTTAATTAAATATTTCATTTAATTAAAAAAAGCTGAATTTCATCCACAAATAAATAATTGAATTTTTAATTCATTATTTATCACTTTAAATCTTTCTTTTATTCTTTTAAAGAAAGATGATTTCTTATCTTCTTATCTTTTCCTCTTTCATAAAAATAGAAAAATCTTGTTTTTAGGTTTCTTCTATTTTCTCTTCAATTTCATCCTTCTTCAGCCATTCGATCTGCCAGGAATTATCACAACCGTTAATCAAGACAGCCAATCAAAATCATTCGAAAAACTCTATAAATACCTGTGTGAATCCAAGCATTGATAATAGGCAATTAATTAGAGTTCATGCATTTAATTCATTTAGTATCTCATTTATCATAGCATCATGGTTATTTCAAGCATATTAGTCTTATTCCATATCATAGCTTAAATCTTGCATCATGCATCACTTTTGAATCTCGTTCTTTAGGAAGACAGTTTGTTGAGCCTAGCCTACAATCTGAGAACAAAAGCTGGAATCGACAAAAACACTAAAGATAGAGGACGATAGGATGACAATCGAAGCATAATACTGAGTTTGCATTTACTTATTTCTTTCGTTCTGTTTTGATACAATGTCTTATCGGTGTGCTTAAATAGTATTTTATTTCAATTCATTTACGCATATTATTTTTGACCACACAGTATTCATTACTCCATCTACTAGGGTTTTGCATGTGACATCTTTAATAGCTTCATGACCGTGGCTTTTAAATAGATCTCAGTCTTTGCTTTAATCATTTTCATGGTAACCCTTGAGTTCCATAATCCACCTTCAATCTCTTCTAAGAAAGTTGTCTTAAACTAGACTGCATAGTATGCATATAAAGCAAGTCCTTCATACCTGCCATTGTTCCAAACCACCACTCATTGCCTTGCTTACAATGTTGCCTCCATAAGCACAATAGCATGTTTTAAAATCATGGTTTCTAGTAATTGACCATTAAGGTTACCACTTTCGTCAAGATACAATGATATTTTTGTCTTCAAACTCAAGGCATTATGCACGATAACATTGTGAATTGTTTGTTGTGTATGATTTCATTTTCTTGCACATTTACTATTTTTCTAACTTCCTTTAAGATTGGGTATTGCACCCTCAGCTATCTCAAACAACTCACTCGCTATCACTTGAAGATTCCTTTCATGAGCATCCTTCTATAAAATCAAACTATGCCCTATAGATTGCCTACTTACTACAGGGGACTCATTGTTTCATGGTATTGTAGATCTTAAGATCCTTCAACCTTATTGACACTACTTCACAGTCCACAAGGTATTATTCACTATTCTCCCATCTTTGATGAGTCTCAAAACACTGCTCAAAAATGCAATCCACTACCTCCATTATACATTAATGGCTAAGAAGAAACATTGAACCTATGATTACCACTGTTACTTCATTTGGAAAATCATTCCCTAATTGCATTTTCCTTGTCTAACACTAAAAAAAGTATTTGAAAAACCCTTAAGGTCAACAAGGGGGTAAGGAAACTCACTGTTAAAATCTCCACTTTACTATGCAATGTTTGAGCTTTATTATCTTGTCACATCTCAAGTGACTGTCATTCTTCTTACCATATATTGCATTTAAAAATATCACTAAGCTACATAGTGGGCTTGTTATTGGCTACAATCTTTAGATTGCAAGATTTTGTTATTAGCTACAATGTCTCAATCTTTATGGTATTGCAACCTCACTAATCCGCTAGAGTTATTGTTTATGTTTCTACAGAGGCCTAGGGTTTGTACCCTAATCATGCTCTTACCAATGCTTCTATTGGTATTAAAAAACAACCTTAAATCTTGGGTCAGAAAATTAGTTGTCTTGACAAAGTTGTGGTATGATCTTGGATTGTATCCTAGAGTGTGTGGGAAGCTTGTGTTTGATCATTAAGGTATGTAAACTTGATCAGGGAAATTTATCCTATATAGCATGGGTCTTACTTTAATACTTTCCATAATGGTTATTAGCATATCACATTATTATAGTTTACGGTAACCCAAGATTGCATTCAAGTATGTAACAAACCTGGTTTTTAGTTTAAGCTATACACTTTTAAGTAACATTCATAAGGTTTAGAAAATATTGATCACTCTCTAGAATATCCAATTAAACATGGGTTGTGCTTGAATGCACTACATAATTGATATAACACAACCACTCTACATATCAACCAGAGTTATAGGCTCTTTATTGCAGCAAGAGGTAATCACTCTTGGATCATGCTATAATTACATTATAACCTATTAAACTTGAGACAACCTGAATGCACCCAATGATGATTGACACCTACATTATACAAAATTTGAATTAACTAGATTATATGAGTGCCTCCATTTCTATCACAACATAGCCACATTAAACTTGGGTCACACATGAATGCATCCTGTATTTGTTATAGCACAACTGCCACATGACCAATAGAGTTATGGATCACATAATTATAGTCACAAGAATTTTTCCCTTGGTTGTGATCTTATGGTGATTCCACACAACAAAATCTGGACATGAAATTCTCAAAACCCTAAACCTCTAAAAATGAAATCTGATGAGATGTTGCTTTAAAATATGATTTTCAAACTTGGAACTACAAATATAACTTCACAAATGAATTCTGCAAAAAGACAATCACTACACTCAACCTAGCAATATCTTCTTGAACCTTTTTTTATTTTTTCCAAGAAAATTATCCTTAGTTCTCCATAAACTGTCTCAAGTAGAGCAAAACACTATCACAATAGATCAATGAACTCACTTTTCTATATGTCGGCCACAATTTGATTTTTTTCTTATTTTTCATGTTTGTCAAAATTTCGACGAAACTAATAGTTGAAATTTCAACAAAACCCATGTTTGTCAAAATTTTGATGAACGTCGGGGATAAACTTTTAAAAAATTAAAAATTACACATCAAATTTTACAAGCACCCGACGATACATCAAATTATACATTTTTCGTCGGAAATTTTTGTAGGATAAATGAGTTAGTGACTTTTCCTTTTCCTTCCCCTTCCCTGTATATTTTCTAGCCTCCTCTGGGTCCACATCCTCATCACCGCTTGCGTCGGTATCCTCATGCTTGTTGTTCCACAAAGTATCAAACTTGTCATCCGTCTCTATATCTTGATAAGGGATATCAGGGTGTTGGATCTCCTAACAATAAATCTAGAAATCCCTAATCCTTTCCTCACTCTAGTTAAATTTTTTTACCAAATCATTGTGAAGGGTGGCCCCCATTTGGTGCTTCTCATTATACTTTTCCAAAGGGAAGTGGAACTTAAGCCATGGTGGCCTACTATCCTCTGTGGGAATGTGAACTAGGTCTACCAATAGATCATCATGTTCCTCCAGGGGACTCCGTCATTTTTCCCAATAAGGCTAGGGGGCTGTGAGTTACCTGGATGAATGTGTTTGGTAAGTCATTATAGGGGTTATACTACCATTTTTTGCAAATCAACACTAGCCCCAAATGAGCCAGCTTTGCTTCAAGTAGCTTATGTGTTTGCATTTTTTCCCATTACCAGTTTTTTGAAAGCAGTGGGCAATAGAAAAATCCTTTCTTGCCATTTCCTCCACAAAAATTATTGTCCATAACTGTCGCCTGTCAAAACATCTCAGGCAAACACCCTATTTGTGATGCATTCTGGGAGCCAGAATGGCTCCTAAATAAAGCCACACATTCAAATGAATGTGAAATACCTCCCGAGAAGTCAGTTGCATTTAGGAGAGAAACTCTACATCCAACTTGTTTGATCAGTGGAAAGTCGATAAAGATTGCCATCCTCACTCAAGTCTTGCAGAATTGGAGCCAAGAAATACTCCAAAAATGCATAATAATCATGTGTTGTGGAAAGGAGGGGATTCCATACAGAAACTGTATTTTTGAATCCCTTCTCATTAAAAATAGATAACCTCATCCTTTTATTAAAAAAGTTTGGGTTCTGGTGTAAAAACATATGAGCAAGGAGAGAAGGAAAATTGAACTTATGTTGCATGCGGTACTCCTTGATTTGGCTCATCATTTCATGATAGATGACTTCTACGAAGTCATACCAGAATAAGGACTATTGCCTACATAACTAAAACCCTAGACCTAGTTGAAACTCATGCACAAACTTGTCCTCGTCCATGCTGCAAGAAAACACCATCATAGAGAAGGTGTCCTACATATCCTATTTGAAAGTGATGTGTGTGACTGGAATTTGTGGTGGCTTGTTGAAATCTTCTTGGGGCCTTTGGGTTTCTAGATTATAAAATTCCATAGCATGGTCTCTGGTTCTCCATATTTTCTCCCCCTTTTCTAGAGTGAATGATTCCATCTTGTCCACTTTAGAGTTTTTTATAGGGATGCATAGCATGCTCTAGATAGCATCTACGCCGATGTTAACTCTCAACACCTAGCCCTCGATGGTGTTTGTATCTGGGTTGAAATTTTCAATTCCCTTGTGAACAAGCTCTGGGAAATAATGCATAAACAGAACCATATACTGCGGAATTTCACTGAACCATAGCTTGTATGCCAATTTACATTCACTAGTAGCCACTTTCATTATTTCGCAAGCTCCTTCCCTAAGTGTCTTAGGGATAGTTATGAGAAAGGGATCATGAATGTTATCCCATTCTTCTATTATCTAAGACTGGTCCCTATGAGTATTCTGGTTTTCTGGAACCCATGTATGAATCCACTTCAGCTTTTCTAGCATCCTAGGCGATGCGTAAGAGGTGTCATCGAAAATTTTGGCAATTGGTGTTGCTCGCATGGCGTCAAACAAGCTTTGGGTTGCCTCAACTTGCACTTCCATCTGAGAATCTTCACCCATTTCAGGATACTGTGGATTTATTAAATGCTCAAACTTGCTGCAATTTACTTCAACTCTTTGGCACTTCTGCACTCAAAACTCTTTGCACTGGATATCATATTTAGGAAGCTTTTTACAACATTATCCTTTCACATGCAATACTTAGCTATTTCTTTCTTGGAGTGATAGACAATAGTTGCCTTTTAGCATTAAATTTGGCATGTACCACCAACTCCTTTGCTCATGCGAAATGAATTCCTTTCCATTTTGAAAAGACAAAAAATCATAATGGTAGCTAGTCATTATGTCCTACGGTGTGATTTTCCTAGGAAATTGAGTTGGCAATTGAAGGTGTTTTTTAAGCTTTTGCATGCTTTGCCAATTAATATCTCAAAGAGAATAATTAAGCCAAAACTATAATGAGTACTTGAAAAGATTTGAGTTCATCCTTAGAGTTTGAAAAATTCCTGCAACGTGACACATCAACACCTGACCGTATGGGCGATCACTTGGGACTGCCACCAACTTGTGCTACTTAATTACCTCTTCTTAATTTCGCATGTAGCAATTCATACATGACATATGCAATTGGGTGAGAAATTTGAGCTGACTCTTGGTGGGATTTTTGAGTTAGTACTCGATTATCATCATGCTTATGACATGCAAATACCTTAGATATTTCTATAAATAGACCCCAAGAGAACAACAAAATCACACTTAGCAATTGGGAAGAATTAGTATTGGCGGTTAGGTAGAATTAGCATTAGGCGGTTGGGAAGAGCTAGCATCATGAATACTCCAATTAGGTTGGTTAGTAATAAGTTGCAAACAACCTTCTTAGGTGAAATCTCTAATAGGTGCTTGAAAAGAATGACAAAGAACAAGCATTCATTGGCTATTATAGCAATGAAGTGGGTGTTAGGTTAGGATTGTGTAGAGTATTAAGATAAGTATAGAGTCAATAATAACATCTTCTCTCACTTTTTTTCCTCATTGCTTGATATACAAGTCCCTAAGTAGATGATTCTTCACCTGATGCTAGAAATCTTCCCAAAGCAGTACCTTGGCAGCCTTGGTGAGATTATGGAAAATGTGGTATATGGCCCAGGCATTTTGAAGGTGAGCGACCTCTGTAAGCATATCGAAGAGGATGTAGTGGTGTCATGGGTTCCATTTCTGAGCAGGTTCCGCATTCTAACACATGAAGAGCACCACCAGAGGGTCACTCGTGCTTGTCACTTCTTGTCATCTTGCTATAATGTGGTGTTTTATGTGGCATAGAGTGGTACACTGACTTTAGGGACTTGGTATATCCCCCACCACTGGTCGTTACTATTGTTGATGCTCCTATTTATCCTAATGCTCTTGTTGCCATTCCTAATGCCCTTGCTGATGATGATGTTCTAGATATTATTGTTGATGATGCTCCTGCTACTGCTATTTAAGACCCAACACTTTTCATATGTTTTAAGAATGAATCTATTTTTTTGTATATATTCCTTACAAAGGCTTTAACTATATATATATATGACAAAACTACATAATATATAGATATACTCTAAAAGCGTGGCCTTAGAGCCATTTTGGAAGTGTATTATCAAAGTATATAGTTTTGTATTTAATGAATATACAAATTTTATCAAATTTCTTGTCTCTTTTTCTTCTTGCAATTCTGCAATATGGGTTCCCTTTATTTTCTTCCTTGAGTACCCTTTCAATTTCACAAATGGGTTCATTTTTCATTTTTCCACATATGGGTTCATTTTCAATTTTCTGCATATGGGTTCATTTTCAATTTTCTGCATATGGGTTCATTTCTTTAGTTCATGGGTTGTTGATGGGTTCATGGAAAGACCAGCCAAAAAAAACATGAAACAAAAATAATTACAATACTTACATATTTACACTGGAAAAATAATAATGAAGCTTAATTAAATAATTTGAGGTGGATTTCATTAACTAGAATCCCCAATGCTTCCTCCTCCATATTTTCTAATTCAAATGTGTTGTGTTGCTTGCATTGAATTATTCTAAAAGGGCCTTCCCACAGATTGTCAAATTTTTCGTGTTGGCAAGGCTTCTCGGCTCTTTCGTTGAATTTTAATACTAGGTCTCTGCATTTTAGACCCAAGTTTGAGGCTTTCTTATTGAGCCATCTCTTAACCACCTGTAGGTGATTGGACATGCCTATTAGGGCCTTTTCTCTTTTTTCTTGTACTTATAGTAACTCAGCCAACTGAACCTCCATAGCTCTATTTTCTTCAGCTTCTAGGGATTTGAGTAGTTGTAGTACATGAATCTCCATGGAGATGGGAAATAGCACTTCTTTCCCATACACTAGCTTGTACGATGAAGTCTTGAGGACTTTCTTAAGAGTTATACAATCTACCTAGAGAACTATCCAAAGGTTCTTATGCTACTCCTTCTAATGTTCCAGCCCAATTCTTTTAATGAGTTAGACCAAATTTTTACTAGTCGACTTGGTTAGACCATTTCCCTTTGGGTAGTAATTTGATTATGTTTTTAAGAATTTCATGCATGAGTGCGAATTGGCATACCTTAGAACCTAAGAAAGCCTTAGCGTTGTCAAAGATGATGGTCTTTGGCAGGCTAAATCTAGTTACCAGCCCCTCAAGGAAGTCCACAATCTCCGCCTCTATTGCGTTCTTTAGGGGCACAACCTTGGTCCATCTAGTAAAATAGTCCATGGCCGTGAGGATCCATTTGTGTCCAACACTGGAGGCGGGATTAATCATCCTAATGAAATCAAGGCCCCATTTCACAAAGGGTTATTTGGTCACTATCGAGTTGAGAGGCATTGCAAAGTTCTTCCTCCTTGGCACAAAGAATTGGCATTCCTTGTAGGCTTTCACCATAGAGTATGAGTCATTGAATAGAATCAGCTAGAAGTATCTAGCGCACATGATTTTGATGGAAGTGGTTTTTGTAGAGAAGTGTTTGCCCGCAGGACTGCTATGGAAAGTGTCAAGAATTTTCTTCTATTACTCTATGGTGACACACCACAGTAGAACGCCATTGAAGTTCCTTTTGAAGAGGGCCCCTTCAATAAGTGCATATCCATTGTTCTGCAGTCTGTAGAATCTTCTCTTCTAAGAAGGAAGGCCCAGCAAATATTTTCTAATATGCATAAATCTTACTCTGTCTGCTAGCTAGCAGCCTTCAAACTCATACTCATTTGTTAGAACTAGTTCAGGCCGCTCTTCATCAGCTACCATTTCTTCTTCATGCGCCAAATATTCATGTAGTCCTCTTCCTCAGATGGTCTTTGTAGGCTTGACTTCAATGTCATATTCAAGGATCTTAGTGATCCAATTGGCCCTTTTTTTGGTGATCTCTCCCTCCATGATATACTCATGTGACATACAATCACCTTGTTGCAAGATATGAGGTGTCAAAACTTCTTGAGTCCCTTAACGGTGGCGAATGCTTGCCTTTCGATGAAGTTGTATTTCATCTCATAATCTTTTAAGGTCTGGGAGTGAAATTCTATCAGATGTTCTCACTTTCCTTCATCATCCTTTTGAGTTAGCATAGTAGCGATGTTGGATTTGCTACCGAATACATACATTATAAAGTCCTTTGATAGGTCTACATTTACTAGCATAAGAGCTGAATAAATAGTATCCTTAACCTTATCAAGGGCTTCTCTAGCTTCCTTTGTCCATTTGAACAATTGATCCTTCTTGAGCATTAGTGTGATAGGTCTAATTATTCCTGCAAAATCATAAATGAATTTTCTCACAAAATTTACCTTTCCTAGAAAGGGCTGAACTCCCTTCTTATTGACTAGTAGGGGAAGCTCTCTAATTGGTTTTATGCACTCCAGATCAATTACAATTCCATCTTTGGACACTACATGTCCCAATAGTTTTCCTTGCGGCACTCTGAAAACACATTTTTTAGGGTTCAGGTATATCTCAAACTCTGGCATTTTTTGAAAACCATTTCTAGGTGATCAAAGTTATCCTTCCTAGATTTAGAGAATATAGTCATATCATCCAAATAGATTAAGATAACTTTGTTGATCAATTTGTTGAAAGCAATATCCATTGCCCACCGGAAAGTGGCTCCCGCATTTGAGAGGCTGAAAGGAATTTTTGCATATGTAAACTTTCCCCACTTGGTAGTGAATGTTGTTTTGTCTCAGACCTCCTCTTTTACTTGGATTTGGTTGTAATTGGATAAACTATCTAATAGAGAAAGCATCTCTGATCCTGTCACTATTTGTAAGATAGACTCCATGGAAGGCAAGGGGTAGTGGTCCTTTAGGGATGCTCTATTCAAATCCTGGAAGTCAACACATAGGCGGATATCTCCATTCTTGTTTCAGACCGAAACCAGGTTGGATACCCATGTGTTGTGCTTGATCAAGAAGGTGATCTAAGACTAAATTAGTTTTGTCATCTCTTGTGCCATCAAGGCTCCAATCTTCGGATTTACTGGCCTCTTCTTCTGGTGGACAGGCTTTGCTCCTTTCGTCAGCTCTATAGTATGTTGTATGATTTCGAGAACATATCCCTTGAGGTCATCATATGACTAGGCCACTACTCATACTTTTCAAAAAATTTAATGAGCCTTTCCTTATCATGATGTGGGACATCTTTTCTGACCTTGAGGTTCCTTTCATCTCCAACCTAGAGGTCTGCATAGTCACTTTTGTCCACTACAAAATTCCTCTTGTCATTCCTCACATCGTCACAATCGAATAGGTTTTCGAGAGTGACTTGTCCCTTTGGAAGCTTGTTGGACTTCAGCTGAATGATTTTTCCATCATAGGCCTCGATAATCTTCAGTTGGAGTTGGTTAGGGAACTCTCCCAAATTTTGGATGAATGAGGCAATGTGCTCATCACTATTGAACACTTTCCAGCTCTAATCATTATCGGGAATTATAGGTCAGACAATCACTTGCATAGTTTTTTTAATGAATCAGGTCAAAGGAAGGGTCAAACTAAGATCCAATTGCGTCCATGCGATCCGCATATGCATTTCACTCTCTGGGAATCATCTGCTTATTGAAGGCTTCAAAACCCTCAATTAGGTCCAAAACTTGATGTCCTTAGGATCTCATGTAGACATTCTTTGCAGCAGAAATCTGTCAGACTTGATTGACCACTTGTTCAAAGTCTCCAAACACTATTATTTACTTGATACCTATCCGCTCCGCAAGGCTTAGACCTTTCACTAGGCCTCCATATTCAACTTCATTGTTCAAACAAGTGAACTGGAAGTATTACTTGAGTGTATTTTCATTGGATGGGGATGCCAAACATATCTCGGACCCTGTGCCAAATTTGCATCTTGCTCCATCAAAGTGCAACGTCCATAGCTCTAAGTTTTAACCACTCTTGGGTTCCTTCATGACCTTCAAAAGCACTCTATCTTCATCATAGATGACACAGGTCCCCAAACCAATGGCATGATAGTTTCTAAAAGTATCAGTGTCTATATATTCACTCAAAAGGACATCCTCTGAATCCATTTGGTCTCTAGTCACTTTTTCATCCTCTACTAGCTCGATACAATACATTTCCTCTATGGTGAAAGAGGTGTGTGTGGCTTCAAAGTTGATCATGGATTCCTCGACCACATGTTTCAAATGTAGAAGTTCAGATATTATTTTCATTTTAGCTCCATGCTTGGTCCTGAGGATCAAGTGTGACCATTCTAAGGAAATATACTTGCCTATCTTTGAAGTGAATTCTCGGGATAAGCAAAGACTAAACATACGGGGAAACGTCTATGATAACAGTATCTTGTGGAACTATGATACTAGGGAAAGAGAATAGAGTCAAGGGGGGTTCTTAATGAAACCTATGGTTTCAACCTTGTTCCAATCAAGTTGCATAATCCCCCTTTTCAAAGGTTCATAGCTATTTCCTAAGGCTTCAACTATTTTCTTGGGCATGACTATTGTGCTAGCACCAGAGTTAATCATGGAATTATGCAATAATTATTTACCCACAATAAGAGTTAGGAAAAAGGGCTTGGGTTTTGGCATATCTCTAACTTCGGTAGAGGCTTCCTCTATACTATTGGTAAGAACTTTGGTAGGAGGTGATGGATCAACCACCTTTTCCTTGAGTGATTTCTTTGTTGGCTCAATGATTGCATCTTCCCGGAGGGCCTTCTACAACAATGAATTTTGCTCCGGAATAGATAAGATATCCCAAAGGTACATATTAGTGGAGGATTTTTTAAATTGTTCCACCACATTGAATGGTGGTGGATTTGAATGCTTCTATTCCTTAGTCCTAGTTATAACAATTTCCTTCCGTAGTTAAAATTGTTGTGTAAGTACAGAGGTACTAGGAGTCTAGTCAAAGGAAATTTTAGGCCACAAGTTAATTGGTTTGCCTGTGAATCTCCATTTTGAGTGAGTGTTATAATCTGATTGCCTCCTCTTCTTCCATCCATGAGAAGAGTGCATGGTCGGGAGCTATATATATCTCTTACTCTAGGGACATCACTTGTATTTGGGTGGTAAGGACCACATTTTCCATTTGTGGAGAGGCATATACATAACCTCCAGGGTCTAACTGTGCACCTTGACTATGTTGTTTCACCACCTTTTGTTGTAGGTTGTCATGGGCAGTTTCGGGGCATATGTACATTGCCATAGGGGAAGCACTAGGGATTAGTGTCATCAACAAGATTGTTTTTCCCCATCGTCAGCTCTTTGCTTGAGCTTGGGTGAGTACCTTGTAGCAGAGTAGGTACAGGCACTATTTGATTAGTTGTTTGAGCCTATAGATTTGTGCGTGATCCTCCTTGGAACTGATTTTGTTGGTAGGAAGATCTTCTGCCTTGATAATTTTGGTAGGTTGGCTCCAAAGGTGTAGACTGGTTCCACTTGATGGTTGTTATTTTGTTGGTGATGGTCTACAACATCTCCTTGACATCACTCATCTCATCCTTTGAAGAGATGAATGTAGAAGCAACATTCTAAGGCACGTTCGGATATGTGTACATAGATTGGGGAGGAGCAAGTGCACTGGAAGATGCTACTTCTTGGCCAAGAACTGATATTTTAGGAAATATAGGCATAATAGGTCGAGGTGGAAACTTCTCGATGTCTATCAGGTTGTTCTCCACCTTGATAGTGATGTTGTATGCATCCGGTAGAGTGGTCCCACCAAGAGACTATATCATCATCTAGATGTCAACATTGATGGATTTCAAGTAGAACATGAATGCCAACTTGGTTGGTGGGCAAATAGCAGCCTGGATACTTTTCCAAGTTGTATGGAACTAGGCATTGAAGTCATTCGTGGTTTCATATGGGGCCCACTTTATGATTTCCAACTGATGATATAGCGAAGACCGATCTCCATCATTCAAAAATATTTCATAGAAAGGATCTTCGAGCTAATCCCAGGTACCGATAGTGTTAGCTTGCAGAGTGTGGTACCAATCTAGCACCTTGCCCCTGAAAGAGGCTATGAGTAACCTAAGTGTTATATTTTGGTCAGTGACTCCATGCACCAAACACACGTCTGACACATCTTGCAGGTGTTCGGATGGTGTTTTTGAGCCATCCCTAGTGAATTTTAGTACAAATTTTAAAGAAGAGGTTAGGATAAGGGCCCAAATGACAAGTGCTATTGGTACTACAAGGGGACTTCTTGTGTCCCATGCCACGTAATTTATGTTAGCAATTGGAAACATGGCTAGTGGAGGGATCAAAACGTTCACTGGATAGGTTCTAGTTCATACTGTTACTAGTGGTGGCACTAGCAAGCCAGGGTTATTCATTGTTTGGGATCTAGTAATAGGTCGATGGCTCATACACCCACTTTAGGTTTAGGTACATTTAAGCAGTCCCACCGACTGTGCTAGAAAAAGAAACTGTTGATGCAAAAAATTGACAAGGTAATAGCCTTATGGGAAACTCATTTAATGGGGGGACCAATTGCACTAAACTAAGTGACTTATGGGTTTTTAAAGAAGTCAACTTCTTCTATATTTGGGGTTTTGGAATGGAAAAAGGAAAAAAATATATAAAAATAAATATTTAACTAAGGCGATGCACCAAGATGTAGTTGTAGGCATGGTAAAATCTATCTTTTGTATGAGATTTAAGGGCCCGTTCAGCAATCTGCTAAGTCCCAGAATAACAAAAATCAAAGATGAAAACTTGAATAATTTATCCAATAACATAAAATTACTCCCATACACATTTACTGACAAGAAGAGTCAAAGACATGATCTAAATCAACAAACTTATGTTGAAATCATAGAATTTCTACAAATAAACTACTCAGTATAGTAATGGCATATTATAATGTTTTGTCAAATAGCTAAGAAAATAGAAAGGCTGAATAATGGCATTGTCTATGAGTCTTATACAATAATATAAAAACAATACAAAGGGCCTGGTGTCTTTTATAATTTTTTATGTATGTTTTGAACTCATTTTCGAAAAGAAGAAGCAATCTATATAGAAAATAATCCCACCGCTAGGGAGTCAGTAACAAAAAAGATTCCTCATCACAAGCAATGATGACTACAACAATGATCTCCCATGGTCGTTGCAACAGAAAAGATTCTGAGCATTGAACGTGGTTGCCTTTGAGCCAAATGCATCCCCTGCGAATGATGGCAGTGGTCCCAGTGTAGAAGCAGCATAATTCCATGCAAACATGTGTTGCTCAATCTGGAAGTTAGTTAGGACATGCAGCAATAGGTTGGGGGTTGTGGTTCATTCCTCCCTCCTTGTGATGAAAACCCACATGGGGAAGACACGTGGAGAAGTCCTTGCTACTGGTGTTGATTGTGGGGTCTGCCAAAAAGTGTACGTGGATCGATGCTATGTGGCATGCAGACAGGGCTCATTGGGGAAGTGAAAGGAAGGAGCATTCAAATGCCTGTGCTGTTGACACATGGAAGCATGGTGAGGCGCGTCGAAGAAACAAAGGAGGGAATCCTTGCGAGGAGCGCATGGCAGAAACATGGTGGGAACATGCAAATTTCTTCAAAAAGGGGCCAAGGAATATTTAAATGTGTGGGGCATTGGCCAAACTTAGCAAATACAAACAACCTGAAGGGAGCTCGAATAATTTTATATCCATAGTGCCATTTTTAATCGAATTTTTAAGTATAGTTTGTTGAATGATACAATGGAGTTGCATCTGGATGTTCCTCTAGAAAATAAGAAGACAATTGAAAAGGATATCATTGAATACATGCTTAAGTAGAACATTTATTTTAGTAACATTGTTGATAAAGCTCTAGAAATCCTACAACAGGCTTTGATACAAATAAGAGATG
The DNA here is from genome assembly GCA_007258455.2 of Sequoia sempervirens. NCBI lineage: Eukaryota > Viridiplantae > Streptophyta > Pinopsida > Cupressales > Cupressaceae > Sequoia > Sequoia sempervirens. Next base: position 333,438,931 of record VDFB02270651.1, read on the forward strand.
ATGCAATCAAGGTGGATGAGGAGCTTAAACAACAATAAATTCACAAGCTTGGGGTCTCTGTCTCCCAGTGAGAAAAAGAAAAGATAGTCTAGAGACAAGGTAAAGAGCTCCACACCAAGAGAACAATAGATCTTCTGATGAGCATGGACGAAGATGCCAAAAGGAAGATTTAAAGTGAAATTGAAGATGTTACAAATAAAATCATTGATGAATTACAGAGTGAAGTTGATGTGGTTGCACAAGATCCTCTAGAAAGGCATGATACTAATGATGAAATGAATGTATAGGAGCATCTGGAAGAATGTGAAATTATAATGAGCCCCTTTTGGATGATATAAATGAATGAGTTATCTTTGGACATCAAGAATAAAGTGTTTGTAGTTAGAAAATGGAGAAAGATGTATCTGGTATGGAGACAGAGAAGGAAAAGGATATGAAGATGGAAAAATAGAAATAAAAAGAAAAGGAGAAGGAAAGGGAAAAGGAGGAAAAATAAGAGAAGGAGAAGGATGATGAAGAAGAGAGTTTAGAGAAGACATATTCCTCTTCAGTAGATTCAATAAAGGATTTTTTGGCTCAAGAAATGTAGATACAACTAGTGGTATCTCCTTAATTGTTGCATGTTCCTATGTTTGATGGACAAGTAAATTTGTTTGGAATGTCTCCCCTACACAAGTTGAAAATTGGAGATGTACTCCACTCCACTGCAAGATAATAATTTCTACAAAAACAAGTGGAGGTTGTTGGGGTGTTAGAAGAAGCCACAAAGGTATTGGAAGAAAAGCTATCAGAATCCAAAAGAGATACATCTTTTCCCCTACACAAAAAATGAAATAATTAATAGAGTCTTTTGAGACTTATTCTCCTCATATGGAGAAGAAGGAAAAACAAAAGTTAAATTAAAAGAAGTTGAATGATGTCTTTGAGAAGTTTGAGAGTGTACTGGCCAAGTTGCAATATGATATCCAAGACATTTAGAAAATCTTGGAGGAAGCTAAGCTTCTATATGCTTTTTGTTTGAAATGGCTTGCTACTATAAAGAGCATTAAGCTGGAACAGATAAGTACATTTGAAATGCAGATCACTAAATATAATCTAGTATAAGATAGTGATGGTTTCATCAGGGCACAAGTAGAAAGCTTGCACTCCCAAATACAACAATTTCAAGATCAAAGGGATAAATTCAAAGGTTAGGTAAAATAATTGAGATAAGTAGTGAGCCTTTGGTTGACCTCACTCACTTGACTCCTGACAAATTCTATAGGGGTAGTTCAAAAATACAAGGCACCATCCTCTTTGGAGGAAGCAGAATATACATATGTGTAGCTAAATTGTCAAGTCTAGACCTTAACTACTACAAAGAAATAATGGGATAGAAACATGGTTCAACTCAAGTCCATCTACAAGGGCATTCTACCATCAAAATGAGCTATGATTGATTTTTCATGTAAGATATATTTCTTTTCGTTGTTGTGTATATATATGTGGGGTATATATAAGGATATGTTTGTTGATGAAGTGTCCCAAATTCATCCCAAAGGGAGTAAAAGTTGTATAGATTAAGGGGGAGCTTGTAGAGTTTTTCTTGTACAGAGAAATTTTGTTTTTGTTTTCCCTTGATGTCAAAGGGGGAGAGAGAGAAATACACACCTAAGGGGGAGCAATTATGCACATCTTTTTTTTTCCATCAATGATAAAGGGGGAGATTGTTGCATCTTGAGAATATTGATTTTCATTTATGTCAAAATTTTGTTGAAGATTATGTATGTTTTGGAGATAGTATATGTGTAGAGATATTAGTTGGTACAAGTTATCATTGTAGTATATGGAAGAGTGATGATCAACCTCATGTCCATGAGTGATGTAGAGGTGCATACACATGTTCAAACATGTTTTCAATATGTATACATTGATATCCTTCTATTTTGGTGTACCAAACTTAGAGAAAAGTAGTAGATGTGTCTAAGGAATTCGCAGTATATATCCTAAGGCAAAGCTATTGTTTTTTGGTCCACACCCCTCCGTAGAGAAATATTGAATGTTGCTAAAATAAAGATAAGTTTATTGATATGTAAATGTGTTATATCCAAGATTTCAAGTCATTACACCTTCTATAGTGAAATTTGGAAGTCATATAGTTTTAGTTTGTGCTTTGGTAGTGAAAAGTGATGATGAAGGCTTGTTGGAATGCTCCACATTCCTCTGATTATGATGATTTGATCATATATTTTTGAGGACATGTTTATTCATGTCAAATGCATCCTATATTTGAGATTCAATTTGTTTGGTGCTCCACAAATTTTTCAAGTAGCAGAGTGTTGCACTTGATTCTAGATGCTTATTCTTCTACAAAACAAAGTTTGGGTAATTGTACCAATAGAAGATTGTATAGATTAGTGGTATGAGTTTGTGTGGACCTTCTACATGTCTAAGTGTATCCCAAGTTTGAAGCACATGTAGATCATCCTTGTTTCTAGTATTGCATAGTTGTTTCAAGTCAATTTATGATGTTATGATGTTGTCGAGGCCAACTAAGGTATATTATTGTTGTGCACCACAAGTTTATGATTGAGTGGATTTTAAGGAGTGTTTTTAGATTTTGTATGAGTCATTTTGACTCATATGGAAGAGATGTAACTAATGTTATATAATTTTTGTATACCACCAATGAATATGTAGGCCATTGTATAAATTTCATTATTTCTTATTTGTGGTTGATTGAATTTGTAATTACAAAGAGTGCATATGATATATATTGAAGATAAAAGTTGTGGAGATGATCATGGAAGTGTTAAAATATGTATGAGTACATGAGAAGAGTGTGAAAATATCTTCTATAGAAATAATAAGTAGAAGTGGTGACTAGAAGTGGTTGAAGCCATAATATCAGTCATATTTTAGTTGTTCTTTTTTTTAATTAGGAAGTAGTAGGTTCCTTGGGTTCCAACCCCTAAAAAAAAGTTAGGGAGTAGTTGCTTCCTTGGGATGTAGCCCAAAATCAAATTGTAAATTTCTATTTACTTGTGAGGATGGATTAGGACAGTAGCTCCTAGCAACATTTATCACCGTGGTGTTTCCCTTGTGGGGTTTTCTATGTAAATCTAGTGTCATCTATGTTATTGTATGGATGTGTTTCTAATTTTTGTAGGAGCTGAGATATAGCTCTTAGAACATGTTAGAGTCACTCAAGGATTCAAACCTCCAAGACCATCTACAAAATCCAACAACCTTCCACAAGAGGGAAAAGCAATAACATGAAATTGCAACAATGGATGCATGATGTCGCCAATATGCAATACTCAAGATTGCAATGATGTATTGGACTTACACAACAAAAAATGAGATTGATATGTGTAGACACTTAAATAATCCTAATTGATATTATGCATCTATGTTAGATTATTTAACATCACTTCTTCCTAAATCACTTCAGGCTAACCAATTAAATAAATAATCATCATTATTTAGTTAAATTCATCAATTTCTACTAGCAATCAGATAATTAACTTTATTAGATTAATTCACCTTTCTTCTAACTAATTATCATCATATTTAATTAAATCCCCCTAAATTCCTCTCATTTGATTAAATAAATCAAATCAAATGTCATAATCCCCTAACCCATACAAGTTAATTAATTTTGAATTAATTAACCGTAATCTACTTCCTAATCCTCATTAAAAATTCCTCTAGCTTTTAACTTCACTTTGGTTGAGAAAAACCATGGTCAACTAACCAAGTTGCAGATGAAATTAATTTCTTTTAATTATCTAATTACCCTATTTATCTTCAAAATGGCATATTCCTAGGAATATTCCTCCCAACCAACCCCTCATTCAATTTCCCTCCAAAAAGCTCTTACACTCCCATAAATACCTTTTGCAAAGGCATTTACTCCTTACATTCCATCTTGTCCCTTAAATTCTCTTACACTACCAACAACATTCTCTTACATCTCCAACCACATTCATTTAATCCTCTCACATCCTCAACCATTTTCATTTATTTCTCTTACATCCCCTTTACTCTACACATTCCCCCAAAATGTCCTCCATCCTCATCCAATAGAAGTGTGACAAGTGTCACATTACCATTGGCTCCCCTTTTATCCCACATTCACCAGTTTTACCTCTTCTCCAATCCTTGAGTCCCATAAGTAGAAGCCTCTTCTACTTGAAATGGATCCACAATCTCAAGCAAGTTTACTATAGGAATTTCTCACTCACTTCATCACATCATTAGCTAGTTTTTATCATACTTTGGTACCATTTTCGTACTTGGAATCATCTACATCATTGGAGCTTATCAAAGGGATTGGGAAAGGGCTTATTTCCACATCAAAGGAGCACCAATTTCCCTCTGGGGTGAAGGTTTGGTTGATTTAGTGGATTACATGTTATCATTTGCTTTTTTTCTTGCTTTCATCTCATGTTTTCATCTTTTTTTAACCAAGAATCTCATAGGGAATGCTTTGTTTGTGTTTCTAACTTGGCTAACACTTTTTTTTTGGTCTCTTGTTAGATAATTGCAAATTAGGCATTCACATTTTTGGCGCTATAAGGAGGGCTAACCTTTTTAAATTTGATACTTTGGATTAAAATTAATGTTCTTACAACTATAGGAAGGTGACATCACCCTTGGTTCATACAATGTCGCCTTTGCATTCACCACTGCCTTTGTTTGCACATCGAGCATCGCTTCCACTTTCAGTGATGCTTTTGTCACATCGCATAGCCTTTAAACATTTTGTCGTGCCGCCTTTGCAAGAGCACCACCTTTTTCTTCCCGGCCAAGCTGTTAAATCCTGCATTCTAACAAATTTATGCCTCTATTATAGTGCTGCCATTGTGCTCTATGTTTGCTGCAGAGTGTTGCCTTTTTTTTTACCAAAGTGTCACCTTTGTTTTCCATCATTTCCTTTGCAGGAAGAGGAAGAACATTGACTTGGAAAACCAAAAACATTTTTTAATGCTCATTGTAATAGCTTAGGCTTTCTAATTATGTTTTTTATTTTCTATTTTAGAACCAACTAGCATTAATTTGGGCTTAAAATTAACCATCTACTTAAGCTTTCCAAGTTGGACTAAAATTGAACATTAAAAACTTACTAGACATTTCTTTGTGGGCTAAAATTGGACAAGGAAAATTCACATTCAATTTTTGGTGTTTAAAACGAAATCACCTTTACTTTGGGGATTAAAAAGAACTTGTGTCTTCTTTGTTTTGTGGTTTGTAATTTTTGTCATTTGAATGCGTATGCACTTCTCTCACACCACTCAACAATCTTGAGAATCAAAAGCATTCCTTTGGCATTTATTGTTTAACCACCCACATATTTTGATTTGGATTAAAATGAACCTCATGCTAGTGTGAGGAAAAGGAATGGTGTGTGTTCCCTCCTTGCACTTTATGCAGTCTGGGAGGTTGAACTACAAACGTACTCCCTTTCTTTTTTTGTACCTTTAGAGGGCCTACCACCCCGCTTTGAAAGGTGGGGATGACCCAATTGGTAATGAGCTACAACCAAGCTCTTTCAAATCACTATTTAAAAATGTGCTTGTGACAAAAGTCACAAACAATAGGTGCAGATGTGTCATACTGACAAGTGTCACCCTTAGTATTCATGTGATAGGTTAAAATCTCTTCTTAGGAAGAGACTGGGAGGCCTCTTTATTGACCATAATTTTGAGCTAATCTTGTCGCATGTATGGCCACCTCGAACGAAATCCCTTATTACAAACCAATTATTTAGTGACCAAAAACCTTTATGCTTGTTGGTATAGGAACGATCATTTCAAAGCCACCCCACATTTGTACTAGTCAAAGTTGAAATGGGAAAATCCTTAGGATCTCTGTATCTTTAGGATTTTGAGATTTGGTGGTCCTGAGAAGTGTGTGTGGTGGAGGGGAGCCAATGTTACCAAATCTCTAGCTATTCACATTGTTTTAGTGTTTGGAGAAATCTGAGTGGAGACTCAACAAGTAGTATCTTTGTTGCCTAGGATTGTGCATTTTGCAAGCCAGTTGAACACATTTCTTGGATCTCAAACATTGAAACAAACATTTAACAAATCATCAAAATTTCAAACCCTTTGGAAAGAGAGAATATCTTTGAAGGGTCCAATTATTATGGCTTGTTCCTAAGGATTTATCCTTAGAGGCTTCTAAATAATTGGGCTCATATCTCAATTTTCTCTCTTCAAAGTCAACCTAGGGAAACTATGGCCCTGAATCTTTTATTTTCACATAATGAACCTTGTGGAATGAAAAGGAGCTAAGACATAGACATTTAGTTTTAAATTTAAACAAGATGAGTTGATGTGGTAAAAACAATCCATTTTAATTAAGATAAAAGGACAATTGAACCCCACACATGTGTTTGTCTTCATGATTTCCTGCAAAGTCAAAATTCCAAAGCAAAGGTCTACATGTTGTCACTTCAAACTTAGGTGTCATACTAAAAAATCCATAAGAAGATAAATTAGAAAGTGTAACCTAAGACAATATTGCAAGATAAGCAAGAAGGTCGCAAGGTTTTATAGACTTATTCTGATGAACAATCTAGACATGTATCAGTATGAACCCCTCATTTAAGTCAAGCATTGGTCTTTTGGATTTGAACACTTTATAGGGAATAACATGTTCTTCAACACCTTGGTCTTGTAAACAAAGTCTTTCTAGGTTCATCTAGGATCAAAACCAACACTTCCATTTGTCAGAACATTTACCAAAACCTATCTCACAAACAACTTTAGAACTATGGAAAAATCATCTATGCTAGACTTTTGGTAAATCCTTGGATCAAAACCATAATCATCTTGTTTAGCTAGGTGTGTTGGAATGAATCCTTTCTCACACATTTAGTTAAATTAGCACCCCTTTTGGACAAGTTCACCCCAAACATCACATCTAACATCTTGGGATCTACACGTTCATTACCCAAATCAAACCAATCAAAATAAAAAATCCTAAGGTCTAGTATTGATCCAAAGTTATCAAAAGTTTAAACATCCATACTATTCATCCTTCATTTATCACATCATCATCATTTGATCCTTAAACACATCCTAGAATTTCTTTTTGTACCTAAATTTAGATCAACCAAAGGAGTTAGAGGTTCACATCCCATATTCCTAAAATTTGATCATGTTTTTATGGTCTAAACAAGGTTACAACACAAGAAGATCATGGAGAAAAAAAAAGAAACATCAACCTCAAGTGATTTAAGTCAAACAGAATTCAACCCAAGGGAATCTATCAACCCTCCACTTAATCCCCCTCAACTACCTCAAGATCCTCAAGAGGGAGGTTTCCAAGTGGAGGATGTCACAAATAACTTCAAAGAGATGTCCCAAAATTAAATACTCAAACTAGTCCAAAATCTTGAAACAAATAAACTTGTCAACACAGTAATGAGACTAAATCCCACCCAATACATGTTAGCATTGGAAAAAGAAGGGGCTAAACTCCCTTCCGATTTTGATGTGAGAACCATTGTTGAACAACCTTTGGGGAACATACCACAAACATCATTCACACCTTAATTCACAAACATCATCCAACCAATCATTCAACCATCATCCTCTCATGCCCCAAGTCAACCTATGATCACAAAGGGAAGTTCACTACTCCAATCCCTTCAAGGAAATCCACTTGTCAACAACCAAAATTTGGAAGCTAGTGTAGTATTGGGAATGCCAAACACCATCCCACAAGACCCTACGCAACCATATGTTCCACTAATCTTCCATGATATGAATAATTCAACCACTTTTCATGCTACCTCGGCATATTCCATTAATACAAAATGCTACAATCCTAGCATCTCACAAGGACAAGTGGGTATTTTCAATGCTTCATCCTCACTTCCACAAGGGAGCATGTCTCAAATCTACCCACCATTCCCTATCTTGGCATCATTATCCACACCCATTCAAGGTATAGTGAAAATCCCTTCATTAAACACATCAATCCAAAACCAATCAAATTAGGTCAACCCCCCAAGCACAAATCAAATCAACACATCTATCATACCAAATCCTCCAAACATGCCATTGATATTGCAACACCAAGTGGCATCAACCCAAATCTCTCAACCAATAATCACATTATCTACAACACCTCAAACATCCAAAAATCTATTCTCACAAGAACTAACCATATCAACTACAAATCCAAATCCACCATCTACCACTCAAACCCTCGTCATCACTCAAAAAATACCTCAAAAACCACCCCAACAACCTCTTGTCACATCATCTCACACCATCCCACAAAATCCTCCACATCCACCTCCAAATCTAAATGCAGCAAATCAATACAGTATCACATTACAAGCAGCACAACAAACATACCAAAAGGCCTTATAGCAATTCTAAGCCCAACAAGCTCAAACACAACTTGAATCACAAGCACAACCGCAAGTGTAAGCTTTGCTACAACAACAACAAGCCACACAATAGGCATAGAAACAAGTGCACCAACAAGCCCAAGAACAAGCTCAAGCTCAAGCTCAAGCCCAAGTACAAGCTCAATAACAAGCACAAAAAGCACAACAACAAGCCTTGTTACAACAACAAGCCTTTCAACAAGCCTTACAACAACACACACAACAGCAAGCATTGATAGCACAATAGCAAAAAGAAATGTAACAACAAGTGCAACAATAGGCACTATTAACTCAACAATGACAACAATAGCAACAAGCCCAACAATAAGCGTTGTTGTCACAACAACAACAGGTTTACCAACAAGCGTTTCTCACACAACAAAACTTCCAGCAACCTTTCATGAACACACATCAAAATTCCTTGAACCCAAACATGCAAGCCACCCCATCCTTCATCCAACAAATCATACCATCCCAAAAAATGCACATCCCACCACCTGGTCCACAAAAATACCTCTCCACGCATGTCAAATTGTTCTCACAATAGATATAGGACATCCAATCTAGAAAATTGAAAAAATCACACACGCAAGGAAATTTGTGCCACTATCTGTTTGATAGAAGCATTGATATGGTTCCATTCCCATTAGGATTCAAAATACAAAAATTTGACAAATACCACTTAAAAGGAAATCCTAAGGACCACATCAGAGAGTTTCACATACATTGCATGGAGGTATCATATGATCATTCTTATCTTATGTAGCTTTTCCCTCGAAGCTTGGTTGGTCTCACAATGGAATGGTTCTCTCACTTACCCCCCGAAATCAAAAAGTTATAGGAAATTGTGGACTTATTCATAGAAAACTACTCTTTTAACCTAGACATGGAGGTAAGCCTAGAGGAACTATCTAGCCTCAAACAAGCTAAGGGAGAGACATTTGTGGCTTTCTTACAATGATGCAGATCTAGAGCTAGCAAGAGAAAATGGTCCATGCCAGAGGAACAACAAATTGGAATCATCATCTCTAACCATGAAGGGAACCTATCCTTCCATCTAAAAATGCAATGCATCATAACATATGACCAACTAATCCCCAAAGCTCTCAACATTGAACCAAGACAATCGATCGTTGCCAAGTTGCAATGAAAAACCTCACACATGGGCTAAGAATAAGAATGCTACCAACGATGGTGTTTTTGATGCTAAGGTTGTTATTAGTTCCTCAAGGAAAAATACGCAATAGCAAGCATACCCACAACCACAAATCAACACAAAAACACCCCACAAACCAACCCAACAATCAAACTATCAACAATGTGAAATCTCAAGAGGGACCCCCCTAAAGAACAAATATCCACCAAAATGAAAATTTACACCACTCGGGGAACCCATTGAATCTTTCATGCAATAGTTGGTGCATGCAAACTTCATCACACTCCATTTTTTAGGAAAATTACCAAGAGCCTCAAGTTAAACCACCATGGTATAATTAGAATCACCTTTGTGACTTTCATAAATTAAAGGCACACAATAGCTAGTTGTATGAGACTCAAGAATCTTATCCAGGATCTCATTGACGATAAAGTTACAACCATTGAACAACCAATAGGGAATCAAGATCTCAAGATATACACGAATCCGATGCCGGATCACAATAAAGGGAACACCAATGGAAAAGGAAAGAATTACACTAATGTGAACCATATCTATGACCATGTGGTAGCACCATTGGATGAATGGGTAACAATTTTCAATATTGTAGGACCTAGAGCTGAGTGTGGAGTCACCACACATTGTAGTAGAATTTCCATCCAGGACCATCACCACTACTCAAGGCACCACCCACCAATCCAAAATCAAACCCTAGTGGTTATAGCATCTTGGAACAACCGAAAAACACCCCCACCTAGATCTCCATCATGGATTTGCTTAAAATATCACCAACACATAGGGACATCCTAGAGAAAGCATTGGTCACATCCTTTGTTCCCACAGACCTTGATGCAGATTAATTTCAAGCTATGGTCGGACATATAACTACAATGCATCTCCTTACATTTTTAGAGCATGATCTCCCAACCCAACCCTCTCATAACTGTGCACGGGTTTGAATATTTGTACCCTACAACTAGTAAAGAATCTAGGATTTTTTAGAGGATTTCATTGAAAAAGGAAAAGGAATCACCATCATGGCTTATGATGATCAAGAACGGGTGTCCCAAGGAACCAATAAAATCCCTATCCAAGTGGGGCCAACAATCATGGAAACCACTTGCCAGGTCCTTGACCTTGAACTCCCATATAATATTCTCCTAGGATGTCCATGAATCCATGGGATGAAAGCTATCACATCTACATTCCACCAATGTGTAAAATTTCCTTACTAAAATCAAGAAGTCACAATCCAGGGTGACCCTGAACCTTTCTATTATTGCAAAAATTTGGAAGCCAAATATTACAAGATTCCCCGGGTTCCAAAAAATTGATGAGGGACCCACATCCCCCTATGTCGATCCATCCACTTTAGCCTTCACTTCTGAGATAAAGACACCTATCATTGAGAACATCCCAGATGTCAAGGCTGTAATCCAAGATAATGGGTGTGGGGACTATAAATTGAAAAAGAGTTCCTTTGTGATAGGAGAGTTACCTCAATGTCCTAGATCTCATGGAAAACCATAAGTAATTGACACAACATCTCATACCTTCAAAGTAGAACCCACCACCTTCAAAAAGTGGGGAGATCTAAGCAAATAGGTGGTGGATGAAAAGGATGTATCAAGCCTATTGTATCAAGATGAAATACACATGCCTGATCTTCCCATGGAGGAGAACAACAAAGGTCTACAGTTAATGTTTGGCTGGGGCTACAACAAAAACTTGAAGCTCGAGAAAACTGACAATGGCTTGTTAGAACCTATCATTCTTGAGAAGTTCCCTAAGAATCTTGGCCTCGGATGTACCCCTAAGAAGATAAACATACTTGGAAAAAGTGCTTCTGTTAAAACAATCAAAGATTCCCCGTTGGTACCCATATTTCTTATTAGTCCTTTTGAGGATCCCATTTCTGACCTACCCATGCTATTTGAGGATTTCTTTCTTGTCATGATCACCACCATGTCATTTGATTAAAGTAACCAAGCCACCAAACTAAAGCTTGTTTACTCCCAACTCATCGACTGTGACCAATGAGGACCACCAATCTGAGATACATAAAAAAATGATGAGGCTCTCTTGGAATTCATGGGACTAAGGGATAATCTACTATATGCAAATCACAAAGCAAGCTTCGACATTGAGTTGGACACACATGCACACTATGGGGAAACAATTGAATCTCTTAGTCACAAAATTGAAAATCTAGTAGCAACATCTCGATCCTTAAGTGAAAACCACATTGTGGAAATTTTTGATCCAAAAATAGTAAAAAAAAAGGATGTATCCAATGGTGAAAACCTCTCTAAGGCACCAAAGGATGAGGGATTCAATATTCCCCTTAGTGCCATCCATCAAGAGAAATCAACAGTCCTAGCAAAAAAGTGCAACCCAGTCAATTTAGGAACTGAAGAGACCCCGTACATTACTTTCTATGCTGAGTCACTTTTGGCCAAGGAACAAGAAAACCTAGCAACATTTCTAAAGGAAAGGAAAGTGAACTTTTCACGGACATATGCCAACATGCTAGGCCTAGATCCAAAGTTAGTGGTCCATCATCTGGCAGTCTATCCAAAGGAAAAACCTGTGAGACAAAAATTGGGAAAGATGCATCTTCAAATCGCCTTATTAGTCAAACTTGAGCTACAAAAACTCCTTGATGTAGGATTCCTCCAACCTATCGATTATCCAGAATGGGTTTCCAACCTTTTACCTATTTCCAAGCCCACTGGGGGCATTTGAATCTGCATCAACTTTAGGAACCTAAATAATGCATTTCCTAAGGATGATTTACCCTCCCCAACATAGATATGATCATAGATATAACAACAAGGCATGAAATGCTATCATTAATGGATGGATCTTCAGGATACAACTAGATTATGATTGCAAAGGATGACCAACATAAAACAACTTTCACTTGTCCATGGGACACCTACTATTGGAATATGATGCCATTCAAGTTAAGGAATGTTGGGGATACATACCAAAGGGCTATGACCTTGATATTTCATGACACAATCCACAAATTTGTATAGGACTATGTGGATGACATACTAGCCAAATCAAGGAAATCTCAAGACCATATATCAACACTGGGCTCAATCTTCGATAGACTAGAAGAGTACAAGGTATGACTCAACCCCAAGAAATGTCTCTTTGGTGTAACTTTAGGAAATCTCCTAGGGTATATTGTATCAATGAGGGGAATCAAGATTGATCCCACAAAATTCAAGGCAATCCTCAATAGGGAAGCACCACAAACACTAAAACAATTGAGGGGTCTGCAGAGAAGGCTTCAATCAATCTAAAGATTCATAACATAGTTGGAAAATAAAACCATCCCATGCTCTCACCCTCTTCACAAGGGAGTGACATACAAATGGGATGAGAAATGTAGTCAAACATTTAAAAAAATCAAGGAATACTTGTTAACACCACTAGTCCTCATGCCACCAATCCAGAAGAAACCATTGATCCTCTACATATCAGCTATGATGACAACTCTTGGGGCTCTTCTAGCTTAGCATGATGAAACATAGAAAGAGAGAGCCATTTATTATATCAATAGAACCTTGGTGGGACACGAGCTAAACTATACATTCATTGAGAAGGATTGCCTTGTAGTAGTGTTTTCCTCACAAAAAATTAGGCACTACATGTTGGCTCATTGCCAAGATAGACCCCCTAAAGTATCTGCTTTCTAAAGCAATACTCACAAGACAAATGGCTAATTGGGTCATGATCTTGACAAAATATGACATTGAATATGTGGAATGAAAAGCCAACAAGGGACAGGTAATTGCAAATCAATTGGTTGAAGCACCTATATATGTCGAGAACCCATTGGTATCAGAGTTTCCAAATGAGTCCATTTTCAACTTGAACATTGCAAACCATTAGAAGGTGTGGTTTGATAGATCATACACACAACATGGGTCATGAGCAAGAATACTCTTCATCACACCACAAGGGGATTGTATCCAAAAATCATACAGGTTGTCTTTCCCTTGCACCAATAACATTACGGAGTATGAAGCTCTTGTCATAGGACTTTAGATTGTGGTACAATGGAAAATCATAGCACTCAAGGTCTATGGGGACTCAAAACTAATTATAAATAAAGTCAATGATGAATATCAAACTAAGGATGATAAACTTACCCCATAAAAAAAAGCTGATAGAGGACCTCAAGGAGTTCCTCATCAACATAACATTTGATCAGATACCAAGGGTAAATAACATACCAGTTGATGGAGCTACAATCGGATCATTGCTAGATATCCCAAGAAACATCCATAAACATGAATTTCTTGTAGAGTAGCTTCTCGTACTAGCTTTTGAGGTACCATAATTTGAGTTTGTATGTGAAATCATTGGTCCCGATGACCCTTGGTACGATGACATATTCACCTACTTGAAAATAGGAGTCCTCACGGACATTACCCCAAATCTCAAGAGGACCTTCATTAAGAAATCATCCCAATTCATCATATTAGGTGACACCCTTTACCGTAGGAGTATCGAAGGAACCCTATTACGATGCCTTAACCTCGAGGAAGCTTTGATTTCCTTAATAGAGATCCACAATGGCATTTATGGTTCACACTCTATTGGTATGACCTTGGCTAAGAACCTACTAAGGACGGGGTACTAATGGCCTTCTATGGAGAAAGAAGCTCATGACTATGACCGTAAATGTATGTAATGCCAATAGCATGGAGACCTCATCCATGCACCAGCTCAAGAGCTCTGATCGATCGTAACACCTTGGCCTTTTTCACAATGGGGGCCCGATCTCATCAGAAAAATCACACCCGCCTCGTCTAATGGACACAATTTCATTATCATCATCACTGATTACTTCACAAAGTGGGTAGAAGCCATCCCCATGACATATATCATAGGGAAGAAAATCTCTAAATTCATTCTAAACTACCTCATTTTTCTTTATGGTGTTCCACAAGCTCTTATCTCTTATAATGGAACACCCTTCAAAAACTAGAATGTTCATGAGCTATGCCAAAAATTTAATATCCAACATTGCTTCTCCACTCCATATTACCCCTAGGGTATTGGCCAGGTGAGGCTTCCAACAAGACCATCCTAAAAATCCTTAAGAAAATAGTCAATGAAGTTAGTTGTGACTAGAACTTGTAGTTAAACCTAGCCTTATGGGCCTACTGACCAAGTATCTACACACCTATAGGTGCAACCCATTTCTCCTTGCTCTATAGATCAGAAGCCATCATTCCCATTAAGATTGAGCTCCCATACCTAAAGATATCATCCCAAAATCTTATTACTAATGAGGAGTATCGAGTGCCATAGTTGAATGAGCTAGAATTACTAGATGAGCTGCACATGGATGCTTTGAACCACTTGCAAGTTTATCAAAACTGTCTCAAAAAGAACTATTATAAGAAGATCAAGAGTCGGTCCTTCTAGGTTGAAGAGCTCATTTTCAAGGAAAATTAGAAGAATTTACCAAATCTAGACAGCAAGGGCAAGTTCGAACCAAATTGGTCGGGGCTCTTCATCATCACAGAAAGTTACAAATCAGGAGCATATCAGTTGTCAACACCTGAAGGAAAGCCTCCAGAGGAGACCATCAATAGCTATCATCTCAAAAAAAATTATGCCTAAGCTTGCAAGGTATAAATCCAAAAATATAAAAAAATCAAAATATATCAAAATCCAAAAAAATTAGAAAAAGGATTAAAAATAGAAGAAAAAAAAAATTGTCCTCTAGTGAAAACAACTTCAGTGACACTTTGGGAAAGTACCTTGGTGAAAAAATGGAAAGTGCCTTGTGTAAATAAGCACTTTCCATCCACCATCAATTCATTGGCTTGTTCTGCATCACCTTCCATCACTTTCCATCACCCTCCACCCATCATTCTTTCCAACACCCATTTGTGTCTACATCATAGCTTGATCTTGTGTTGATATCATGTTCCATCCTAGAACTACTTGGCACATTCCTAAGGTCAGTTTTTCCATCAAGGTAGTCTATCACATCATGTTGGGGGAATATTCCTATACCTACATTAGATCAACTTCATGTATATCCTTGAAAACATTTATAAAATCAAGAAAATCCAAAAACATCCAAAACATATCAAAAATCCAAAAATATATTGAAAAACATAAAAGTCAAAAATATAGTCACCATGTCAAACTACAAGGCTTTTACGTATATAATGTAGGTAAGGTTGATCTTTGATCAACCCCCAAGACCCCTAGGATAGGTCCTTTAGGTGTCCACCATAATAAACTGCAGTCCATTTGTTCATATCTTATAAATAAACAATTTTGTGTCAGTTGAACATGGTATCTGCGTATATAACATAGGCAAGGCTAATTTTTTATCAGCCCTCGACGCCCCTCGGATAAGTCCTTAGGTTAGGCTCTTGGTAAAAATCTCAAAAAACACCAAAAACATTGAAAATTTTGAAAATCAAAATAATTGTAAAACATCTCGAAAATCCAAAAAATAGCCTCAAAACATTTCAAAATACCAAAAACATTCAAGAAACCCAAAATAATCCATCCCATTACACATTAACCCCCAACAAACATCCACTCACAATAAATAGATCGTCACCATCAAACTTTGGCAAAACAAGTAGAAACAAGTATGGTAAATTAAAAGGTATAAACTCAAACGCCAGGGTCTTAAGTCTAGGTCAATAGGTAAATAAGTTGGTTAACTCTTGGTATCAATATCCCATCATCCCATTAGTCTCACAATAATTTGGTATCATCATGTCCTAGGATACATCTTTCCTATAATGGACATCAACATCAGACATCACCATAGTTTAGTTTTGGCTAGAGGTATGAAGAGCATTGACTTGTTTGCTTGCTTGATTTTTTCTTTTCATTTATCTTATTGTGCTCATTTCAGTGACCTCTCGATGATGTCTAATCAAAACAATTTAGAGAGAAAGGACTAAGGAACTGATCATTGTCTTTCATTTGCTATGCTTGTTGGTTATTCTTGTAATATAACCATGGTCATACTAATTTTGTTCAACTCGTAGGGAGGGTGTTTTGGATATCTCATTGACTATTACATTGTTAGGCTTTTCCTTTATGTGATTTGGTCTGACATATTTGAAACTTCTGAAGTACATCCTAATAAGGTTTCATATGTCGAGTGTGAACAAGGATACTCCTATCTATTTGTTGAGTCAAAGTCCATCACACTAGATACCACACCATCTTGGTTGTCTATACCATGATGCAGCACATCTATGTGTGTTATCAAACATAAGGAAAGTTAAGCTCTTTATGTCCCCAATCCCTAGATAATCAATGCATCATCATCACTCATCATCATATCTAATAAATTCTCGATGACTCATAGACTTGTTAGACTTATGCATCTTCTTGAAATCAAGGGTTGATTCCCCTCTTTCTTCTATCTTCTCCACATACTAACATGGTATCATGAAATTCAAACAAAATCTATCTACATCCATCCTGCATCCACAAAACCATCAGCATCTTGCATAATCATGGCATATCATCATAAATAATAGAAAACATCATCTATCGTTGCATTATCATTTAAGGTGTTTAACATAATATACATTTTTTATTCTAAGCATCTTAAATTATTACATTTGTATTATCATCTATCACATAACCATATAAATGCATCCATACAATTCAATCCATCATACATTGCATATATCATACATTGATAACATCACATACATCACATCATAAAACATAAAACATCATAGCATGATCACTAATTGAATCCATACATATCAAATGCATCCATCTATCCATAATGAAGGAAATAATATAACATCACTGTTAGGGTTCGAAGTGAGATATCTAACAAGTTAAATGCATATTTAATTAATAAATAGAGAAGTAAAGCTCACATGGAAAAATTAACACAAAGAATTTAGCGTGGTTCACCCAATTCGGGCTACATCCACAAAACCGCACCCATCCAATGATTTTATTATCTAGTGCAAAACTAATTACAATCTCGCGAATAATAAAAAAAAAAATCATACTATAACTCCCATCCCAACCCCTTATAAAAAGCTTAGAAGCTTCTAGATTAAGGTTCTACAAAGTCATTTTTTTCCCATGTTCGGTGATTTTTACTTTTTCGGTGATGACGCGAAAAAGTAGGAGAAAACTTTTCTCGGGTGCTACTGCCCCTGAACCCCAGCGAGGATACATGAAGAGTGTATAGTATAGTATGATCAGTTGCCACATACCAACAATCTCCCACTTGGACACTAGTCCTGGACGACACCACTACACTTATAGCTCCCACTGGAAATAAGCACCTTGGACCCTATTGCTTTGTTATACTTGAATTCAACCTTGAAGGCCAACCGAAGCTAAAGAGGAGCTTAGCTTCTCCCTTGTTATCGCCTTCATAAACATATCCGCTGGATTGAAATCTATATGTATCTTTTCCAACTTTACTTGTCCATCCTCCAACATTGATGGAATGAAATGATACCTCAACTATATGGGTTTGGTTTTAGAGTGCAAGTCATAATTCTTTGCAAGATGTATAGCACTCTGGCTATTTGTAAACAAGTAATTTTTAGCCTATTTTTTTCCCAACTCTTCCATGAAAATTTGCAGCCATATCATCTCCTTTTCCGCCTCTGTTGTAGTAACATACTCTTCCTTCGTGGTGGATAAAGCAACCACCTTTTGCAACTGAGAAATCCAACTCACTATTGTCCCACCAACTGTAAATACATAACTTGTGGTACTCCTCCTGGTATCTACATCGATTTCCAAATTTGAGTCAACATATCCTTTTAAATTAGTATTAGAGCCCCCAAAACATAAAGATTTATTGGATGTACCTCTCAAATACCTAAGAATCCATTTTACTACATTCCAATGCTCAACTCTAGGATGACTCGTATACCTGCTAACAACTCCTACAACATCTACAATATCTGGTCTTGTGCATACCATGGCATACATTAAACTACATATAGCTAAAGCATATGGTACCTTGGACATTTTTTCTTCCCCCTCTTGTGTCTTTGGACACATATCTTTAGTCAATTTAACATTACTGGGCAAAGGTGTGCTGACATCTTTTGCATTCTCCATATGAAATCTCTACAACACCTTTTCAACATAATCAACCTGAGATAAAAAAAAAATTCTAGTTTTCCTATCTCTTGTAATCTTCATACCAAGGATTTGTTTTACTTCCCCCAAATCCTTCATAGCAAATGAATTTTCTAACCTTTGTTTTAACTCCTTTATGTGATTAATGTTAGACCCCGGTAGAAGCATATTATCAACATATAAACATAAAATAATGTAGCTATCATCATCTAACCTCTTAAAATAAACACAATGGTCTAAATTACACCGACTGTAGCCTTTCTTCAACCTGCACACAAGTTTCTCCTTACCTTTGACCTCAAAACCTTGTGGTTGTTCCATATATATTTCCTCTTCCAAATCACCATGGAGAAAGGTTGTTTTAACATCTAGTTGTTCCAAATGCAAATCTTTGGTACCCACAATACTTAAAATAGTGCATATAAAAGTTATTTTAACAACCGGAGAAAAAAATCTCATCAAAATCAATACCCTTTTTTTGTACAAATCCTTTTACAACTAACTTGGCTTTAAATCTTTTCTTGTCTCCATCCTCCTCTTTTAGCCTATAAACCCATTTATTTGGTAAAGCCTTTTTACCTATAAGAAACTTTCATAATTCCCAAGTCTAATTCTTCAGCAAGGAGTCCATTTCTTTTTCCATTCCATGCTACCACTGAACCTTGGTATCCACCTACATAGCTTCATCATAAAATTTTAGTCCACTAGCATCAGTTAATAAAATAGAATACAAAGAGGGAGAAAATATTTCCGAAGATCTACTTATCCTTGAAGATCATCTAACATTCACTGGAGTTTGTGGTATTTGTTGTTGTTGTTGTTGTTGTTGTAGAGCATGAGGAACCACTGGAACATCATTGTTTGGAGTATTATCCAACACTGCATAATCATTTTCTTTCTTCTCATGTTGCAACAGATCTTTGTACAACACTTTCTCATTGAATATGACATCCATGCTTCTCACAATTTTTTATTTTCAAAATCCCAAAGCCTATAATCAAATTCATTTATACCATATCCAACAAATATGCATTTCTTTGATTTTGCATCAAGCTTGGCTCTATTTTCAGAATCTACATGTGCAAATGCTTCACAACCGAAGGTCTTGAGAAAAGAATAACTCACCTTCTTACCTATCCATGCTTCCTTTGGAATACCACAACCCAAAGGATTAGAGGGACCTCTGTTAATTAAATAAACAGAAGTATTTACAACCTCTTCCCATATGTTTAAAGGAATCCCAACATGCAATCTCATAGTATGTGCACACTCCATTATTGTTCTATTCATGCACTCAGCCACTCCATTTTCCTGTGGAGTCCTTGGAACCATTTTCTACCTATGAATACCATTAGAGGAACAATAATCTTCAAACTCTTTTCTGCAATACTCACCACCATTATCAGATCTGAGACATTTTAACATTTTAACCGTCTCATTCTCAACCAAGCTTCTTCATTTTTTAAAAGTTTTGAATACATTAGATTTCTACCTAAGGAAATAAATCCATACCTTCCTAGTTGCATCATCAATGAATGTACCATAATACTGAGAGCCACCAAGAGAAGGTACCTGAGTTGGTCCCCATACATTCATATGCACAAGCTCCAATTTCTTATCTTTCTTTTCCTTCCCATCCTTGAAAAAACTAACTCTGTTTTGTTTTCCATACACACAACTTTCACATAAATCCATATTAACACATTTTAGACTTGGTAAAACATTCTTTGAATGAAGGACTTGCATACCTTTTTTTCTCATATGCCCAAGTCTATTATGCCACCGTGTTGATTCAAAATCCATAGCAACTATTTGATTTTCTTCTTGTTGAACTGCAACAGTTGTTCCTAAAAATTGACTTTTATCTGCAATAGCTAAAGTAGGACCAGTATGACTTGTACAAAGATATAAGGTGCCTAATTTCACACCTTTTTCTACCACTAAGGAACCTTTTGTAACCTTCCAATTTTTATCACTAAATGTAACAACACAACCTTCATCACCTAGTTGTTGTATTGAAATTAAATTTTTGCTTAACTTTGGAACGTGTTTTACCTCATGTAGTAGCCAATGATTCTCATTTTACAACTTAATCTTGATTCTTCCCTTTCCAACAATATGATAGGGTTCATTATCTCCCAAATAAACCAGCCCAAAATCCCCTTGGACATAATCAAGAGAATAACTTCTATGGGGCGTAGCATGAAATGAAGCCCCTAAATCTAACACCCAAGAATCATCAACATTATCAAGAGAAAGAATCAAAGCATCCTCATCAGATTTATTACTCACAAAATTTTTCTCTTTACTTCCTTTATTTTTCTGAGACCAACAATCTTTCTTTAAATGACCCAGCTTACCGCAATACCAACAATCCTTCCTTTCTCTAGATTGGGACCTTTTTTTCTTTGATTTTCCTCATGACTTCCCATGACCTCCAAAATTGTTTCCTCTCTCCTTTGTTCTACCCCTTCTTTCTGCATTCAAAACACTACCTACTGTGAATGTTCCACCTGAGCTTTTCCTATGAATTTCCTCGTACAAAATAACACCAACAACATCATCAAATTTCAATGTATTCGAACCATAAATAGAATTACTAACAGCTATGACCAAGCTATTCCAGCTTTCAAGAAAAGAACACAAAATCAAAAGAGCCCTAACTTCTTCATCAAGGTTTACATTTACAAAAGTTAATTGACTGGTAACCATATTAAACTCATTTAAATGATCAGCAATTGACCCACCTTTTGCCATTTTCATATTAAATAAATGCTTCATGAGAAATACCTTTTTTTTTTTTTTTTTTTTGTTGAAAAAGAGGGGTAAAAACTTTATTGAAACTCAGAAAAAAGATTACAAGCAAATCTCAGAACAATAGCTCTGAGAGAAAAGCAAAAGAACAGTAGAAGAGCAAGAGCACCAGTCAACCAACTCACAACCATCCATATCCTCGGTCAAGATCCTCCTCATATCCAAACAATAATCATGGGGAAGATGTCTCCATTCCTCAACCCTCCAAACATCAACATGATTTGAAGCCCACTTTGCCAAACAATCAGTAGCCCTATTCCACTCACATGGAATGTGGACAAAGGACACCATATCCATCCTAGAACTAATTTGCAAAATCTGTTGAACAACTAGAGCCAGCTGCCAATTAACATCCTTCACCTTACGTTCAATCAAAAAATTCACAATAACCTAAGAGTCAGATTCACAAATAACCTTATGCCAACCTAGAGCATAAGCACGCTCTAAAACATAGACAATCACCAATCCCTCCATAAAATTATTAGCCTGCAAACCTTTATAAATAGAAAAGAAGAACACAACTTCACCTAAACAGTCTCTACCCACACCACCAATCCCAGCAGGTCCAGGATTACCACGAGAAGAGCCATCTGTGTTAATCTTCAAGATATCCTCAGGAGGAGGCATCCATCTACCCATCCTTTCAACTTTCTTTTTTGCACTTCTACCCCTTCTGACACAAGCAGAGGTAGGAGACAAACCTTGAAAACCCATTCTATCAATAATTTCAGCATCCCCTCTATCAAGTGGGAACATCACCTCACATTTAGCTTCCACAGTCTTCTGGATCATTCCCAAAATTCTATACCAAACTTGTTGGATACCTAACCTTTCCCCTCGAAAAATCCTACAATTTCGCTCTAGCCAAATCTGCCAGAGAATAAAGGTAGGTCCAATGCACCAAACAATCTAAAGAAAAGGAGTCAAAGTAGGGGGCTTACCCAGACTTCTCCAGAATTCCACCAAGGATGAAGCATGAACACAAGGGTGTTTCCAAACACCCCACCAAAGGTACCAGAGCTGCAAGGAGAAAGAACATCTGAAGAACAAATGTGAAGAGTCCTCCTTAGCAGCACCACACAAAACACATAAGGAAGGTCCATGAAATCCACGCTTCTGAATATTGTCCCAAGTCAAACACCTATTCCAGGCCAAAGTCCACACAAAGCAATTACATTTTGGCCAAGAGAACTTATTCCACACATACTTCCACCAATGGACCTCTTCTCTATTCAATCTGTGAGCTATCAATTCTTGATATCCACTAGCCACAGAAAAAATGCCTTTAGGATTTGGGCGCCAAGTAAGAACATCCTTGTCCTTGAGGGAACTACAGTGTCTAACTGATAAGATAGTATGAATCTTAGCACAATCTTCCTCCAAACCTACCATCGGCCACTCACACGGGGACTTCTAGCTAGCAACCTCTAGTTGACCACAAGGGTGAAAAGATTTAAAATCACTCACCCTTGACCAACCAGCCTCCAAGAAGCGCTGAAAGAGAGCCAATAAATTAGGAAACTGAGAGATAATGGGAGGAAAACCATCCCAAGAGTCAGACCAAAAGAGAGCATCAGTTCCCTTCTTACATATCCAAAATAATCCCTCCTTAATCAAAGTAGCCCCTTTCTTGAGAGTCTCCCAAATCACTGATCCACTTCCCACCAAAGGATATCGGGGAACCTCATCCTTTGGGATCCCAGGAAGATACTTAAGAAGTAGAATTTTAGCCCATAGTTGATCTTGCTCCACACACCATCTCCAATAAAGTTTTGAAGCCAATGCCATCCCAGATAAAGATGAATGCCTCAAACCCAGACCACCCAACTGTTTAGGGGAGCACACAACATCCCATCTGACCAGGCTCCATTTAGAAGAAGACAAGTTTCTAGCCCATAAAAACGGCCTTGCCAAGGAATCCAATTCCTTAACAAAGCCCATCAGAGCCACCTGAAGCATACATCTATACAAGGGAAGAGCCTGAACCACATATTTAAGCAACTGAACATGCCCAGCAAAGGAAATCCATCTATGAGTCCAATGATTAACCTTCACTCAAAATTTTTCTAGAATATACTACCAAGAATCTCTAGGGAGCTTACCAGAAGAGATTGGAATACCCAAATAATTCAAAGGAAGAGAGCCTATCTGAAACCTCATAATAAGAGCAATTCTCTGTTGAATAGGTCTAGGTGTATTAAAAAAGAAGATGGAGGACTTATCTTCATTAATTAATTGACCAAAAGCAGTGAGATAAACATACAAAGCCCTACGCAGATTAGTAGCCTCCCTGATAGTATCCATACCCATCAAAGCAGTATCATCCACAAATTGTAGGTGTGACTGAGGAGGCAACTCATTACCCCACCTCCACCCCTAGATAACCCCCAACTCAATATTACTTTTCAACAATCTCCCCAACCCTTCAGCAAAAAGAAGAAAGAGATAAGGGGAAAGAGGGTCTCCTTGCCGAAGACCACGAGAACCTCCAAAAAGCTCAGTGTGCTCCCCATTGATTAAAACAGAGAAGAGGTAGAAGTTACACAACTCATAACCCACTGAATCCAGTCCTCAGCAAATCTAAAGGCCCCAAGAATATTTCGAAGAAAGGACCACCGAACTCTATCATAAGCCTTAGCCATATCAAGCTTGATAAACATTGCCTTAGCTTTTGATGTAGCCATAGAGTGGATAGTCTCTGTAGCAATAACAACTCCATCTAGAATTTTTCGGTCAGCCACAAAGCCACCTTGCTCCTCAGAGATAAGACATTTAAGCCATTTCTTCAACCTTTCAACAATCACCTTAGAGATAATCTTGTAAATCACATTACAAAGGGCAATGGGACAAAATTGGCTTAACCGATCTGCCCCATCATGTTTTGGGATGAGGGCAAGAAAAGTGGAGTTTAGTGCCCGAAGCATTTCTTTATTCCTCTGAGATTCCTGGACCACCTCTAATAAATCAACCTTAATAATATCCCAAAATTCTTGAAAGAATTCAATTGGAAACCCGTCAGGACCCAGAGCTTTCCCTTTCTTGATATGGAAAAAAATCTCCTCCAACTCCTCCAAAGAAACAAAATGCATAAGATTATCATTCATTTCTCTAGTAACAAGTTGGGGGATGTAAGAAAGAACCTAAGCTTCCTCAACAGAACCCTCTTGAGTGTCCTCCCTAAAAAGAGAAGTAAAATACTGCATTGCCTCTCTAGATATCTCCTGTAAGGAGGAAATCTGTTCTCCCCTATCATTCACAAGCATAGGAATAGAATTACCATGCCTCCTTGCCTTCACTGAATTGAAGAAGAAAGTTGTGTTTTTATCCCCCTCTTGAAGCCACTCCACACAAGCTTTCTATTTCTAGTAAATTTCTTCACGCATTTCACATTCTTCCAGGATTTTTAAGGCCATAGCCTCTTCCTGAAGCAAGGCTTCTGACAAACCATTCTCCCTAATTTCCCTGGTTATATTATCTAACTTAGATTGAGCAAGAGCTTTGTCATGATAAATGTTCCCAAAAAAATGGTGATTCCAATACTTAAGCTGATATTTAACATATTGCAATAGCTTGGCAAAAGTATACATAGTTGTATCATAGGAAATTCTACCAATCCTCCACCAGTGAGCAACATAGTCCTATAAAGAGGGATCATGCAACCACATAAGTTGGAACTTGAAAGAAGGAGATCAGGCCACCCGAACAGAGGACACCACTAACTTAATAGGCTAGTGATCTGAACCCGCCAATCCAAAATCTCTGAACAAGTAGACCAACCACCACCAACCCAAAAACAAGAAACCAGAAAGCGATCAAGTCTTTCTGCAATGCATTTCTCCCCAATTCTTTGATTGTTCCAAGTAAACTGTCCATTTCTAGGCTTGATATCCACCAAGTTCAAAGCCGATATGTTATCATGAAGCAAAAAAATAGAAGGTTCTAATCTTGCTATACCACCCTGTTTGTCAGCCAACTCAATAATGGTGTTGAAATCTCCCACCATAATCCAAGGGTGATAAGGCACCATACTTCGGATAAACCTTAAATGGGACCATAAATATTGCTTACCCAGAAAGTCAGTAGGAGCATAAATGTTGGAGAGGAGAATAGTTTCCCCAGTCTCAATGCTTGTAGCGATCAAAGACATAGAGGATTTAGAAGACATCCACCAAAGAGGGTGAATCCTTAAAGGATTCCAGAGGCAGGCCACACCCCTAGCGGTACCATGAGCACCAATACATTGGCAATCGCCTCTACTCCACAACTTAGATGAAAGACAAGTCATGCTTTCAACATATAACTTCATCTCCTGTAAAAAAAATAAAATCAGAAGAATGAATTCACACCAAGTCACAAACATCTTTTTGTCTAGGGCCACTGTTCAAGCCCCGTACATTCCAAGAGAGAATGATCATTTTGGAGGATTAGAAAAGTGGGAGTCAAGAGTTTTGACAGAACCTGACTCCACTAAAGTCTCCCCCATCAGCTTGATTTTCTCAAAATATTTCTTTCTTCCAGTCTTGGAAGGCTTCTCAATAGTCCCTTTCTTCAAGTCTTTCTGAAGAATACCCAATGCAGGAGAAGCCTTGCTTCCTTTTGCTACATCAGGAACAATTTTCAAAGGAGGACTAGTTGTTTCTCCCACCATCAATGGCGCAATAACCATAGACTCAGGTTCCCTAGATGTCCCCAAACTCTGAACTGAGTCCGTTTGCAAGGCCCCCTCTATCTGTGGCAATGTCTTCCTAAACCTCCTCCATAACCCTCTGGTCCATTCCAAACATACCAGGGTTCACCTCCTGTAGACTGAGATCATCCAAAACCTCAAACCGATTAAAGGTATCTCCCTCCTATCTTTCCTTAAATGTTCTCTTTTGACCTCGATTCTTATTGCGAGCTTTAGCTAGAATAAAACCCTCAACATTTGCAACCTCACTAGACATAGGCACTTTTCCTTTGTCACCCCTCAGAGGGTTACGAGGGGGTTGAGATGACTGAGTCTCAGATGGCTTAGATCTTGGGCATCTTCTCTGAAGATGGCCATATTCATGGCAAAGACGACAATGGAATGGCAGTGTTTCATAGTCTAATTGTTGAACCCAAGAATATGAACCTGCCCGAATTTCCAAGGAATCAAGAAGAGGGTTACTTAAATCTAATTCAACACAAATGCGAGAAAAATTCATTACCTTTCTTTCCCTCGTTTGTTGAGAGGCACCAACAGGTTTACCCAATAGCGCAGCCACATTGTGCAGGATATCATTATGCTAGCACTCAATAGGAAATCTAGGGAGACGCACCCAAACAGGAACACGATTTGGTAGTTCCTCTGAAGGATTGAAGCCCACAAGCCAAGGTTTCATAAAAAGACCAACCTAATTGTGGAAGTAAGGTCCACCCTCAAAAACTTTGTTCCAATCCGCCATGCAATTGAAAACCACCATGAAGTAGTTGTTAGCCAGCAACATAATGTCCATTTCCCCCTCAGGAGACCAAGTCCGTTGTGACCATGACTCCAAAAATTGAAGTGAAACCCTCATTCCAATGAATTTGCAAAGCAAGGCATGCTTCGAAAAATATTCAATGTCCCTAGCAATGGATTTTGGCTGAATCACCAAAACGGGTCTCTCCTTAGAGTGTTCTAGGCAACCGTTCACCTTCAGAATTCGAGATCCTCTTGTAGGCACAAAACCTCCATCTCCAACATCATTGGAAAATAAACTATTATCAAACATTCTTGTCTTTTGGTTTGGAGAAGAAACCCCAATAGCAGCACGAAAGTTTAAAGGGGATTTTTCCCCAGAAGTCTTGCTTGGAGCCATAACCATAGGCGAAAGCACACTCTACGGAAACCAAAGAAGAAGAAAACCAACAAAAGAAAAGTTGAAACTGCAAACACTGCGAGACAAAAAGCCAGCCCCAACCCCGTCTGATAGCCACAAACCACAACCCGAACACCTGACAAAGCCCAACCCCACACCCAACTCGAAAGAAGGAAGCAAATAAGCCCAAGATCAGGTGCATGCAAGAATGAAAGGCCCCTCATGCAGGCCATAGCCTACTCAGACCAACACTCTCCATCCTACCAGTCCAAGTACTTAATACCTTATTTGAAGCAGAAGGATTTTCATATAACTTTGCTAGGGTTTGCATCAACTCTTAAGTTGTCTTTTTTGTTGTAATATTGAATGCCACCGATTGTGCCAAGCATAAACGAATCCTACTAAGTTCCTTTCTGTCCAAAATATCCCAGTCCTCATCAGACATTACTGAGGGTTTCTTGGTTTTCCCTTCCAATGGCTGCCATAAATCCTTTTGATAGAGGTAGTCCTCCATCTGCATCTTCCATAATTGATAGTTCTTCCCATTGAACTTCTCAACCTTCAACTTACCCTTGTCTGCCATTGCTCCCACTCAACTATGAGACCTTCCTGCAGACGATAACGAAAAAACAACCCTGCTCTGATACCACGTGTTAGGGTTAGAAGGTAGATATCTAACAAGTTAAATGCAAATTTAATTAATAAGTAAATAAATAAAACACACACAGAAAAATTAACATAGAGAATTTAATGTGGCTCACCAAATCTGGGCTACATCCACAAAACTGCAACCATCCAATGATTTTATTATCTAGTGCAAAACTAATTACAATCACACAAATAATCGCCTTTTTTTCATACTATAACTCCCATCCCAACCCCTTATAACAAGATTGGAAGCTTCTAGATTAGGGTTCTACAAAGTCAAATTTTTCCCATTTTTGGTATTTTTCCTTTTTCGGTGATGACATGAAAAAGTAGGAGAAAAAATTTCTCGGGGGTTGCCGCCCCCAAACCCGAACAAGAATACATGAAGAGTGTACAATATAGCATGATTAGTCACCACATAGCAACAATCACATCATATAAATTGGAGACATCTCAGATATATCTTAAAATTTGAATGTCCTGATATAATCAGAATCAGATATGTAATGTCATCATAAGGAATATACAAAAGGCTAATCAAAACTCAACCAGTGAATGTATATACATCATATAATCAATTTGTACATGAAAAAAGTGTCTAAAAATAAATATCAATTACTTGAGCTCCCCTCACTCTATTGGTCACTACGGTGACTATCCTGGCTTTGAAGGTGTGACCCTGTCAGTTTGCCTGATGGCCCCCCACAAGACCTGCTCTGTGCAACCTAGCTAATGTCAGAGAAATTTGGCTCTCGATGCTCCTGTGGGTAGGCTCGGTAATATAGTGTCCTATAATAAGAAGCCTCATGCATGGCCCACCCATACATCTCTACAGGGACCATGGCTTGTCCCTACGCTTGTTGTGCCACTTCCTCTAGCTACTATTGATTCCCTATCTCCATTTCCAAACCAAGATTTGCATCCTATCTCATCTGGCGCTCCTAGGTAACCTCCTACTTGGCCTGATCCCTCTCCTAGGTCAGTGTCTAAATCTAATATGTAGCCTACTATAATTGCCTTGTCAGAAGCTATCCTTGTGCCTATAACGTTGCTATTTGTCCATCCCATGGATCAAGACCCAATGGTCACTTCTATTGAGGATGTTGTGGGGGCTACTACGGTTCCCTCTGTCCCACCAATTGAACCAAGGGAAAATGTCCATCGTGCCCATCCTGCCCATCCTGTGGCTACTATAGTGGCTGCTGAGGAACTTTTCTGAACTAAGTCCCTCTAACCCATCCCCTACCCACTGTTATAAATATCAATAATGTCAATCTCATGGGGGTGTGGGTCTTCCAATAAGCATCATAGGCTTGTGTAGTGTCTGTATCTTGTGGACCATCAAAGTAAACCCATGGTTGCATGACCAACTACCTAAACTCATCAATGGCCACCTGGGGCTAGAGCCATTGCCCCCAGGCTATCTCTCGAGCTCTCTTAACAAAGATGGCTCTATATGCTAGATCAGGTGCATCCTGCACCTCCCCAAACTGTCTCACTACCCTATCAGGCAGGTAGCGTTCAATCATGTGGTTCTCTTTCCCCTGCATGTATCTAGTCTAGCGATAATAGAATAATTGCTCATCATCATGCCATTTGTGGTAATGGAGCCAAGGACTCCATTTAAAAATCATCATCTCGTCAATAACCTACCTCTAGTGTGGGATTCTTGTAATGCCTATATAATGAAGGGTAGTCATACCCCCATACTTGCTAACTGTAGGATCATCATGGTTTGTTTGAACATCTACCACAATGGGCCTCAGTACTGCTATATGCTCGTATGCCTAGATGTGAAGTAGTTTAACACTATCCCCAATGTTGTGGGCCCCCAAGTATACCACCTGGTGCATATAATGATATAAAGAGGAAAGAACAATTGGCCCCCATGCATACACAGTCATCTCCTCCATCATCTAAGACCAGACTATACCCCATTCCATGTTGCAACCACTTGCTCGTCTGTCAAGAACGAGAACTCCTAAGATCAGTGCACCAAAAAATAAAGTCAAATATGGGGCAATCCCCTCATACTGATCCAAGTCAATCTACCCATTGTCTATCATATAGTGGTCGACTCTAAGAAATTGGAACATGGCATCAACACTGGCCTCAACATCATAAATGATCTACTTGCCATGTATGGGGATCTGTAGGATCAGCCATATGTCCTCAAGAATGACAATAGCGTCTCCTGTTGGTAGGTGAAATGATGATGTCTCACTCCACCATCTCTCCATAAGTGTTGTCATCATGGCTAGGTGTGTTCGAACCGTAGGCATCTATGCCACATGACCAAATTTGATCGTACCCAGGAAAAATAGTGCATCATCAGTCAAATGCTTCACTTAGCGTAGAATCCAACCTTTGTGCTCCTTCAAGTGGAGCAGATGGAGGAACTCATGCATTCAAAAGCCCCATAACATCAAATTTTATCAAATTTGCACAAATTTGGAAATTAAAAAACCTAAAAAAGTAAAGGCAAGCCAACATTTACAAAGGCGGCGCTCTACGTTTTTGCAAAAGTGACGCTATAAATGATGGCAACACTATACTGCAAAGGCGGGTCAACATTTTCTTGTGGCACACTACATTCCTAAACTCGCATGACTCTATACTACAATGGCGGGTTGGCATTTCAAATGCGACCTTGGACCTAAACTGTGTTGTGCAATGCTATCTAACAAAAGCAACACCGATGTTGCCAGATGCTACGCCCTAGAGAGCCACTTTTGGATGACCTAGTTGGACCCAAATAAATGCACCAAAATTGCAAAAAATGAGAAAAGTTTCAAATTGCGTACCAGGGGTCCTGCATCTAGAGGTTGCTTAAACTCTCGAACCGGCTCCATTTGATGCTTGGGAAGCACACAAGCTACCATTTCGTCAGCACCTCAGAGTAAAATCATGAGAATCTTAGAAGGTTAAATGCACAAATGACCCATACCCTCCTATTTATGCTAGAATTTTTGGGTTTTTGAGGGTAAATTTAGGGTTCTTTGAGCCCGTTAATCCATTTTTTGCATAACGAAGCCCGTTTTGACCTGTTTTCATCATTGTGAGCCTATTTTTGCATCCCGTAGGCTATTTTCTATGCCTGAATAATTGTTGAATCTTTTTCGCGAGCTCGGCCCAAAATTAAAATCCTTTGTCCGATCTCTCAAGGGGGCATTGTAGCAGTGTGATTTCTTTCATTGAGGCATCAGTAAGGCATCCAAAAAATAAATAAAAAAATTGAATTTTGATCTCGACAGTGTTATTCTTTGAACCAACACAACTATTACCTCACTTCAAAGAGGGGAAAAATGTAGACACTTAAATAATCCTGATTGATATTATGCATCTAATTCTGATTAATTAACATCACTTCTTCCTAAATCACTTCAAACTAACCAATTAATTAAATAATCATCATTATTTAGTTAAATTCATCAATTTCTACTATTAATCAGATAATTAACTTTATTAGATTCATTCACTTTTCTTCTAACTAATGGTCATCATATTTAATTAAATCAAATAATTTAATTAAATCCCCCTAACATCTTCTCATTTGATTAAATAAATCAAATAAAATATCATAATCCCCTAACCCATCCAAGTTAATTAATTCTAATTAATTAACCCTAAGCTACTTGCTAATCCTCATTAGCAAATCCTCTAGTTTTTAACTTCACTTTGGTTGAGAAAACCCATGGTCAACTAACCAAGTTGCACATGAAATTTGTTTCTTTTAATTATCTAATTACCCTATTTATCCTCACAATGGAATATTCCTAGGAATACTCCTCCCAATCAGCCCCTCATTCAATTTCCCTCCAAAAGGCTCTTACACTCCCATAAATACCTCTTGCAAAGGAATTTACTCCTTACATGCCATCTTGTCCCTTAAATTCTCTTACACTCTCAACAAAATTCTCTTACATCTCCAACCACATTCATTTAATCCTCTCACATCCTCAACCATTTTCATTTATTTCTCTTACATCCCCTTTAATCTATATATTCCCCAAAATGTGCTCCATCCTCATCCAATAGAATTGTGACAAGTGTCACATTCCTATTGGCTCCCCTTTTATCCCACATTCATCAATTTTACCTCTTCTCCAACACTTGAGTCCTATAAGTAGAAGTCTCTTCTACTTGAAATGGATCCACAATCTCAAGCAAGTTTGCTATAGGAATTTCTCACTCACTTCATCACATCATTAGCTAGGTTTTATTATACTTTGACATCATTTTCATACTTGGAATCATCTACATCATTGGAGCTTATCAAAGGGATTAGGAAAGGGCTTCTTTCCACATCAAAGGAGAACTAATCCCCTTGATGTAGAGCATCTACAACCTTCAAGGGTACTCATGACCCAAAACCACAACTTGAGTAGATCAATTAACAACTCACCATGAACTAACTCAAACTTTCAACAAAATCTAGATCTTTGTAACTTGTTTCAATTTGCTAAAAGGCACCAAATGACCAAATCAGGTTACCAAGTCACCACAAACCCTAAAAACACCATGAACATCATTAACTTGACTAGTTCAAAGAAAAAACACCATTGGAAAACTCTAAATCACTCAACTCATCAAACATTCACACCAAGACACTAATTTGCACCTTGTTCCACATTCCTACAAAGCACTAAAACAACAAATCTTGACTCCAAACCTTTACTAGGCCCAAATTCTTCTTAACCCTCGTCATTTTAATAGGAACAAAGTAATATCACTTTTTCATAACACAATATCATCAGTTTCACAACCTATTGCACTCATGCCATCCATTTCTTGTAATAAGCCATTAAAACTAAACTGGGTATATTTCTTGAGCCACATTGAATCTTCAAAAACTAAATGCATTTTTAGGAACCCATTTCAGCCAATTATAACATATCAAAATCTTAGCTAAGTTTGTTTTGAAAAATTTACCAAAATAATTGACTTTTCCATGGAATAGAGCCCCAATTAGACCTAAAATACAAAGCAAGTGCCTTTAAAACCCCTCCAAAACCATACTTAACCAAAAATAGTCTTAATTTATGCTATACAACCACCAATTCCATTAGTTGTCTCAAGGAAACCATTTTCTATTGCATCAAATATTGAAATCCTCATTCTAGCTCAATTTGATCTAAGTAAACAAGGGTTTATTGAAAATAACCTTTACAAACCTCTTGCCACCTTGAAAAATATTCAAACATCCTTGTATACATCTAAACCAACTATACAAACTATCCCCAACCTATTTGAAATCTTCTTCAACAATTTTTGACTTGGAGCCATCAATCTTTCATGGAAAACTCAGAAATTTTTTGAGAGAGCAGCCAGTAAACTCTGCATTTTCTTACCTTCTTGCATCTGCACACACACACACACACTAAAAACATCCTAAACTAACCTACTCCACTGATCCAACATCCCTAAATTGATGGAGTAGTGTTGAAATGTTGATTAGACTCTCAAACGCGTAAATAGAGAGTTTCAAACTGAGTCACTATAAATTTTCTCTCAAAACCTTTATTCTTGATGAAATGACCTCAAATCTCTTTCAAATGAGATTTAACTCCTTACTCTATAAGATCAAAACAAAAACTTAGCCTATGAAGTACTGAACTATCTGTACAAGGACTGAAACTAGAGGAGAAAACATAGATTTGTAGAATAGAGTGTATTTTACTACAAAATTTGATTCAAAGATACAAAGTTTGACTCGTGCTCACCCCTTACAAGCTTTATAAAGATGTTTAAAATTAGTTAAACTAACTACATTTTCAAATTCAATGATCTAACCTTCCATTTTCCCACATGACTCTTCACATTCTTGTTTTTTGTACATTTTTTGCATTTTTACATCTTTGACAACAAATGACAACTTTTGCAACATTACTTCTTTAACCACCTAGAGACCTATTTGAGACTCCAATACATTAAATATGACCTCACCATGACCTTTTTACATGCTTTTCTTGATGACAATGCAAATTTTACAAAAATGCTCACTGGAGACATAACAACACCATTGGGTGCTCTTGTACCATCCCTTATGGGGTGAAGGTTTGGTTGATTTAGTTGAGTATGTGTTATCATTTGCTTTCTTTCTTGCTTTCATCTCATGTTTTCATATTTTTTTAACCAAGAATCTCATAGGGAATGCTTTTTTTGTGTTTCTAACTTGACTAACCCTTTTTTTTGTCTCTTGTTAGTTAATTGTAGATTAGGCATTCACAATATGATTCAATGTACATATGAAGCCTTTATTATATAGGCAAGGGTGATAATGTACCTACATTAAATGACATGAGTCAATATTAAATAACCTAGGACAAAATCATTAAATAAAATCCAACTAGATAGGATAAGTGAACTAATTCTTAACTAGAAAGATTCCCCCTAATTAATGTTAACTATAAAGATACCCTCCTAGGACCTAAGTGGACTTAACAATGTAAATAGGATCTAGATAAGATTAGATAGGAAAAATTACCTATCTAAACCAACACCCATCCTTAAGTACAACTTAGGGATTTGATTATTATGCAAATAACACAAAGATGAGTCTCGACTATGAGGCCATGTTAGGTACCCATATATAAATGCAAAGTCAATCTCTCACAAACAAAGAAAAGGAGAAAACCTAGTGGGACAAAACTCCTCCCAAAAAGAGAGATTAAATACAAAATACTCTCAATGATGCATGAGAGGGAAAAAAACCCATCCAAGGAAAAATACCCCCCATAAGAGAGAAGAAGAGAGACCATGCAGCTTCGTGCAATGTGTTGGTTATTTTTTAGGAACCAAACTTAATCTCACCAGATGCCTATGAATTTTCCATAATTGAATGGTCAATAAAGGTAAGGATTGGCCAACAAATAGGTAAAGGCTTGATAGCCTTCTACCTTTGCACTTCAGGCTATGTGAGACCGAGGAGGGTAATCCTAACAATGATTAGATGATACTATTGTGCCATTCTATCATGAACATTGTGATAAATAGATACATTCCCATCAACTGCAAATAGGAATAATTCCTCAAGAATTTGGCTAATCCTTTAGAAAAATATTATCTAAAAGCAAGGAATAAGTTATTCCCATTCAACTTTGTAATAATTTATAATGTGTAAGTAATTTTCAATATGAATTTGTTCTTTGACAAGTAAGACCAACTCAATTTACTTCAAAGATGACCAAGTTAACAAAACAATGCTTTATCCATAGGTGACAGACTCATATTTGCAACAAACTATAATACATCAACAATTAAACCTAGCATTCAAATACTATTGTCATATTGCTTTGCAATAAACAATTCTAGATATCCAGACCACAAACTACTTAGAGTCCTTATACCCCATCACATAGATTTATGATTTCATCCAAGAATTTAATTAGTGCTTTGAACTAAAGTGAAAATAAAACCATACGTGCAACCAAAGAGATTGAAGATAAATAAAAGATCATTGAGCATTTTATTCATGATTTATGCAACAAAATACATGTGAGAGAAAATGTTCCAAAATTTACAATTTCATTTATATGCCATTGTTGTTGTAAAACTATTATGCCTATTACAAGCTAGAATTCACACCTAAGACTCAGAACTATACTTTCCTTTTTGCTTGAATTTACAAAATTGCTTTTTACATGAGCTCAAATTCTTAACCATTAAAAGACATGTGCAATTGCCCTTGAATTCCCATTTATAGAAACATGTGAGCAACAAATTTTAGGCCAAATTACATCTAAAGTCACATTTTACATTTGACACACATTTGCATTTGAATTTCAAAATCCCCAAGCAGTTATATTTTCATCTTTGAAAAAGGGGGAAGGCATATAAGACAAAATGCATTTCCATTTGTTGAAGAAGATTTACCCACCTTCCAAAAGGCATCTTTCATTCATTATAACAACATCAGCTATCTTCTTCACAACCCAAAACCATTCTCCACATGCATGCACAGTCAACAAAATGTTAAATCAAGAAAAGCAATAAAAAGAGAGAAGGAAAACTCGTCCATGTCAGCACCCTTTGTCATAAATCTTAATGTTGGGGAGAAAAAAATATTTTGCAATACTTTAGCAAAAGCCTAATCTATACTAATTACAGGCTATGCATTATTTTTCTCCCATCTGTTATTCACCATGTCTATCATCATCTTCATACACAGGCTCACTCTATAAATTTCTCTAGCCATGTGTTGTATTCATCTTTAGTTGGTCATTTTATGTTCAACAATTTTTTCACTTTTGTATTGTGTTGAGTTTACCTTGCATCAATCAAAGCTCTGGCCTCTTTAATGAATGTGTCTATTCTCATTTCAATCCCTATCATATTATCAATTTTGGGATTTAACATAGAGTATTCGGTAACAGTGAGCATCATCTTAGAATATGGGAGTAAGTTTCCCAATTCCTCCTTCCATGTGGAAAATTATTTCAGCTCACCCTTATCATTCAATATTTTAGGCATACCATGCCCCTCCATATCTCTAAAAATTCTTAATTTATTTTGGAGCTGCATCCCTAACTTCCTATGAAAAGTTGTAATTTCATTTACAAGATCATTTTCCTTTAATAATTCTGGAAGATTGGTAGGAGCCTCAAGGCCTTTTTTCATATGTGGTATCATCTCTTTCAAGGTTCCCACCCTTGTACTCCACTTAATCCTTTCAGTTTGGAAATCCTTTTGAACCTGTAAATATTTTATTTTGGCCTCATAGATATTCTTGTAAGCAGCCCATACATCATCAACCTTATTTATCAATTTTATTACTCTATGTTTTAATACATCATTAAATATGTCATTGTCCACCTTAACTATTTCCAGTTTCGATTTATTTGTATTCTCTTTTTTTTATTGCAATTCTTTCTTCAAACTTTGAATCCTTAATGACAAGGATTCTTTATCCTTTGATGACAACTATGAAGTAGAACTTGTTGGAGATGGCAGACCCTTTTGTGTTGTAGCAATCACCTTATTATTTTCATCCAATTTTTTTTTGTATCTATCCAACAACTTTTTGTAGTTTGCCTCTATGATTTGGGTAGTATCCACAGTCAACATTGCAACATGCATTGTAAATTATGTAGTTGTAGTGGCAATCATTTTTGTAGCCCTTTTCACAACCACTGCTCCAATCTCCTTTTCCACAGATAATATGACCTCAAGTTTCCCTATGTTTGATGCCATAGACCAAATAGCAAGTGTATGTAGCTTAGGGCTTAAACCTAGGCCAAAAACTTTATTGTCAAAAATCTCCTCAAAAACAGAGGCATCTAGGTCTTTCCTAATTACATCTAATGTAATAGAAGATGATAATTCCCACCCAGGTAATAGGAGAATCCCACTTCCTTTCACCAATTTCCTTGAATCTTCTAGTGACATAGCAATAATATCCTACATTATTTTATCCTCCTCCTTCTCAGCATCCTCTTGCAAGGAGGGATCAACTTTCTCTTTTGATTCTTCAATTCTCCTTTTAATATTATATTTTTTTATATGGATGAAAAAATATATAAATTCCCTAGTCTTGACAAAAGCATCATTACACATGAAATCATCAAAGGCCCTAATCCTGAAATTTTCATCCTCGGCCTCATCATATTCCCATCTCATAAATTTTCTAGGAGGGACCACTATGTTCAAAGCATCATCTTTGTCTTCAGGAAACCTTTGATCCACTTCCTCCTCCATGAGAATGTGCTCTCTAGACTCCTCAAAAACTTGAGTCTCACTAATCTACTCACTTGCTTAATAAGCCACTAATGGAGTGACTATAGGTTGATAACCTATCTCTTTTACACGTACATGAATGCCTTGAATAAAGGATTGGGTCAGTTGGCTCCTCAACTATGCATCATGGTTTTGTTTGGCCACCTTGGCCTTTATTTCAGCTTGCTTAACTTTCTCAAAGAAACTCTTATCATTAAAATCACCAAGCATTAACTTTGCTTGCAAAAATTTATCCTCTATCTCGGAATAAGGGCTGACATAGAAAGGATTTTCCTTCAAAATCCTCTCTTCAATTGCACATATTCTCTTTCATGCATTTTTTATTGCTACAACCTCTTCATCAAAAGATAAATTTCTAATCACATCCTCCTAATAGAGGAACTGATGATGTCTCCCTGATAACCCCCTTGCTTTTCTCTTAGCAAAAATCACCCCTTCAGGGTCACAAAACCTTATGATGTCTTGTCTCAATCTATAATTATTTAAAAGAGAGCCAAACCTCTCAATTCCCTCCTTTGAGGTGCAATTCAAATAAACAAATCCACAATCATGGTTC
The DNA here is from genome assembly GCA_007258455.2 of Sequoia sempervirens. Taxonomy (NCBI): domain Eukaryota; kingdom Viridiplantae; phylum Streptophyta; class Pinopsida; order Cupressales; family Cupressaceae; genus Sequoia; species Sequoia sempervirens. Next base: position 333,477,189 of record VDFB02270651.1, read on the forward strand.
ACAAGGGATGCCTTCTTTGATTTTCTGAAGTGTTCATTATCCATGGCATCCAGTTTCCACATTATTTCCATGAATGCTTATCTATCTGACATATATATAGGAAACTTGTGAGGTGGCACTGGGGGCTCCATAATTTTTGATTTTTGTGTAGTTGGTATGAAGATACCAATCTTCCCAATTAAATTTTTTCTTAGTGTCCTGCTCATATTCTAAAGGCCTCAAAATTTCCTTAACAACTTGTGAAATTCTATACATGGGCTTCAAACCCAACTGCTCTAGCACTAAGAACTTAAAAAAATTGCAAAAAAAGTGTAATCATACTTTGTACAATGCACATCCCAAACATCTTTCAACATCTACACAAACAGTTCATTGTCCATGTTGTCTCTTTCTCTCAATTTCATAAAATTCCTCATTCCCTTTTTGCTTTTCCATAACAACAAGTGCATCAATAGAGAATAGTGTCTACATGATAATGGATGGGTTGCATATTTCAACTTCATCAAGTCCTCATGCAAATTTTCAGCAATATAAGAAGCATAATCCTAGACCTTGTTCTAATACTTATTTTGAATATCAATTGTTAGCACCGTCAGGGCAACATCTATCTTAATATCATACTTCCTATGCAAAACTTGACATAGTGCATAATTATTATTTTTGAAACAATCATCAAAATTAGTACAATCAAATGGCTCCATCTCCAGGGGACTAAAAGGTACACCATTCTTCTTCAATTCATGCCTCCTATGCATAGGCAAGACATTCTTTCTATATCCAAACCTATTTTTCTCATATTCATTGTATAGTTTATGGAAATTGATGGATTCAGAAGTAGATAGATTCAACTTAAAGGCCTCCATAATCTGGCTTCATTAGATTTCCAGCATAGGAAAAAAGTCTAGAAATCTTTTGATTGTTCTATCTATTGGATCATAACACCTTGCCAGTTTAAGCATTAAAGCCACCTCCACAAATACATTGGGACATACCAATTTACCTGTCACAAGTCCATAAGTGACAAGTGGGGTGATTTGCAGTTCTTCTTTTGAAATCATAAAGAAATAAGTCCCCACCACTCTGTAGCAACACTACATCACCAATCCCAAAGGTAGAATCCTCAAAATGAGACAAAAAAATCTCCTTCACCAATTTTTCTTTTTCCCACTTTCTTAATTTCTACATTCAGTTCCTTAGGGGCCTCTTCCATAAACCTAGGGTAATCCATCTTTACAATCCTCTTCTTTGTAGGTTTTTTCTAATATTTATGGTTTAGGCTGGTCATCTTGGGGCTTAGGTATTTTGACCCTTTTCTGGGTAGGTTTTCTCTCTGGTTTAGTAGAGGACTCACTGGGTTCACTCATGTTTGCAGCGAAATAAAACTAGGGTTTCAAATATCAAGGAATTGCATCCTAAGTGCCTTAAATTCACATGATTCAAATTGAAAAACAACAAACTTAATTCCTCAACCCCAAACCTTGTGTGTAATAATTTAATTCCCTTTGGACACAAAAAATGAAAATTTTGACCATAAACCCTAGATTTTCACTGCAATTTGATGTAGTGAAAACTTAGATTTGTTTCAATTGGCACTTCACACGATGGTGCATTCCAAATATCAACTAGGTGCATCCTAGTTCACCCTAGTCATTTTTCCTAAAAGAAATTCAATAAGCAAGACTAAATTGATACATGGAATAAATGGTTCTTCAAGCCAACACACAACCCAGTTTGATGTCTTATAACCCTTCATGTTCTCCTCTAAGAAATTGACCCATGTACTGTATCAAATTCTACATGTATTTAGAGTTTATCCCTTTGTTGACATAATTTATTTAGGACACCAATATATATCTCCTCACGGCCATCATTTCTCTGGCCCAAACTTTGGAATAATTTAGGGCATGTAAAAACAGACTTAAATTGAAAATTTTAGACTTTTTCACCATGTAAATCAAGAGAAATGAATTATTTACACTTTCTGGAAACCCTAGGCAGGGTTTGTAACTATTTTCAAATAACATGTAGTAACTTTCTTAATACTCAATGAAAATTGATGAAACAAAAATAAAATGAAAGTAGATTCATGTGACAACACATTCCAATTGGTTTCAAGTTGATATGTGGTCTGTATAATTTGCACCAAATGAAAGAAAAAGTCTAAACATGAGAACATGCACAAAAAATGCTTGTTTTCATTTACCAAATCTTCAACCACAATGCCTTCAACCCCCAATTTGAGTTTGGAGGGCGTATTTATACATTTTACATTCATTCCAATTGTTTCCAACTACCTTTTAATTAGTTTGTTCATAAAACACCATTTTGCCACTTTTTGCGAAATTTGCTTGACAACTTTTTGAGCAACATTGACAACTGCTATGAATTTTGACTAGTAAGCCTATAACTCTCTAGAAGTGATCAATATGATCCAAAATGGTCATAAATGACCTTATTAGAATCCAAAACATTCAAACAACCCAAAAACCAAAAATGACATAAATACATGCTTATGAGGCTCTTGATGCCCCTACACCATACTCCCGAGGAAAAGAAATTTGAGGTCCACCTCAAATATGAATCTTATTTCTTTTCTTCTAGTTTCATTGCATGTGTGCATTTTTTTCTTGTTTCCATATCTCAAATACATTTGTATCAACTGGTGCACTTGTTCTTGTTGGTCCAACAACATGCTTCTTGAGCCAAGGACAACTTGGTACAATGTAGCCATGTGCTTTTGTTTGTTTTCTTGTTCTAGCTTGACCTTGGACTGCAATTGTAAATGTATTGTCTCTTTCATCCACTTTGTCTTTGTCACTTGCACATGAAACAAACATATTAAGGAAATCATATTCTTCTTCTTCTTCATACTTCACTTCTTCATCCACCTCATGTTGTTTGCCATACATTCTTTCCTCCTCATGATTCTCCAAAATCTTTCACTTCACCTCAAACTTACTTAGCCATTCATTTTCATTTTTGAATTGATCATCCATTCTTTTGTTCCCCTTGACATCAACATTCTCAACTCATTGTTCTTCTCTTGAGAACCATGCTATCTCCTTATCCTCCATGACTATCTTCCCCCTTTGGACTCTCCTTGAGTCCTCTACAACTTCTTTTGTTCTCTCTTCTTCTTCCTGAACATCACCCACTTCAACATCAATGTCAATATTACTTTCATTAGTTTGAGAAAATTCAAAAGAAGTTTCTTCCATTTCTTTTTCAACTGGTTTTTCAAACAACATGTTATCAAAACTTATTACCTCATCCATTACCTCAATTGTCTCTACTTCATACTATCATACATATGTCTTCTCACCTAACAACAAGCTTTCAATTCCTATGCACACACCCTTCAAGGCTATTAATGCATATTTCATCCCATCTTTTTCCAACTCATATGTGTCATTTTTCCTGTCATACTTTGTTTCCCTGCTATAATTCCACAACCTTCCAAACACAATGTGACATACATCCAAATGCATAATATCACAAACTATTTCATCCTTATAATTGCCAATGTGAAACTCAACTTTGCATTACTCACGTACGATTACCTGGTTACCTGTTTGAAGCCAACTCACTAAATAGGGAGTGGGTTGTGGTATTATTTCCAAAACCAATTTATCTACCATGTGTTCAAAAACAATACTATCCACGTAGTTATCTAAAATCACAACTTGACAACATTTACCTTTGGACTTGTAGGTAGTCTGGAATAATCCTTGCTTAGCCAACTTGCTTTCTTTCTTGGCTATCATTTCTTCTTCATGTAGCCTTTCTACCACTTTAAGCAATGTATTTAATAATGATGATTCCCCTTTCCCATCTTTCTTCTTATTAAGAGCCATCCTTAAACATCAAATCTCACTAAACCACATTAGCCAAAATAATAGATCATTTCCCAAAGATCTTCTAGATTTGATACCAAAATGATGTAGGGAAAACTTAAATTTGTTCAATTGGCACTTCACACAATGGTGCATTCCAAATATCAACTAGGTGCATCCTAGTTCACCCTAGTCATTTTTCCTAAAAGGCATTCAATAAGCAAGAATAACCTGATACATGTAATAAATGGTTGTTCAAGCCCACACACAACCTAATTTGATGTCTTATAACCCTTCATGTTCTCCTCTAAGAAATTGACCCATATACTCTATCAAATTCTACATGTATTTAGAGTTTATCCCTTTGTTGGCAGAATTTATTTAGGACAACAATCTATATCTCCTCATGGCCATTATTTCTCAGGCCCAAACTTTGGAATCATTTAGGGCATGTAAAATCAAACTAAAACTGAAAATTTTGGATTTTTTCACCATGTAAATCAATATAAATGAATTTTTAACACTTTCTGGAAACGCTAGGGAGGGTTTGTAATTGTTTTCAAAGAAAATGCAATAACTTTCTTAATACTCAATGAAAATTGATTAAACAAAATGAAAATAAAAGTAGATTCACATGCCAACAAATTTTGTATACACCTAAAAATGGTCTGGATAATTTAATTAATTAAATACTATTTATTTGATTAATTAACCTTTAATTCCTCTACTATTAAATAAATAGAAATATTTATTTATATAGTTCACTTCTATTTCTTTCATCTTTATCATTTTATTTCATCTTAATTAAATAAATAAATTTAATACTTTTTTTTTTTAATTATTGAATTCTTCTATAATTATCTTCCATCTTAATCACATCATTTCATCTAAATTAAATAAACAAGTTTCATACTTTGTTCTATTTAATTATCATATTTTCTTCCATATTTATTTAATAAAAAACTTAATATAGTTTGTTTTATTAAATTAAATATCTTCTTTTCCTAAATTGAATAAATCTAAATATTCAATTGAAGTATATTTCTATAGCTAATCATATCCACCTACCAAATTATATATGAAATATCTAATTAATTCATCTCAACCTTCACGGGAAAATTTGAAGACAAATTGGAGACAAATTTGTAGGCAAACTTCTTCATCTTCTTCCATTGATTGTTCCTATCTTCTGGATGAGTATTTTTGTGGGGAGGAACAATCTCCATAATCATCTCAGGCTTCTTCATCCTTCACCATTCAATCCTTTATGATTAAATCCAAACCTTTCCTTTGTTGCTCCTTTACAAATGTGTTGTCGGGAATCTACAAATGCAGCCTCTGTCTACAGGTAAAGGATCCCAATCTTGTGCAAACTTACTATGTAGAAATATCAATTGAGCAATCAATAATTTTAGCAAATAGCATATCATTTAGTTTTTAATCATGTATTTCATCATAGATTGCATCTTAATATAGTTTCTATTATCATATCACAACATATAACTTTCATTATCAGCAATCAGTATCATAGCTTTTACATCATATAGCTTGCATATCATTTAATAATAATATAGATTATCATTCTCATTCTCTAGATTGGCATTTTAACAATCATAGTGCAATCAAAATCTAAGAGCCCCGTGATTCAATAAATCTTTGGAGATAGAGAGCAATATGATGCTTTCAGTAGATTCTTGCTTAGATTAGATTAATTTTTGTTTAGATCTATTGATATAATGTATTATTGATTGTGTTGATTATCATTTATTCACATTTTACTCACACATAAATTGGAACCCACCGTGGGGCCGAAAAACCCCATTTTTAACATCTTTTTTCAAAAGTACGCTTGCAGGCTTCTGACATGTTTTGTTTTAGCGCGATTGAGAGTTCTTGTGGCGCATACAAAAAATCTTCTAGCGCATCTGAGCACTATTCTGGTGTATTCACAAAATACTCCGGCACTCTGTTCTGGCGCATCTGAGTTTTTGTTTCATCAGACAAGGGGTTTTCTTTTAGCACATAGACCTTTTATTTTAGTGCATCCATCAATTTCTATAGCGCATAGAATTTTTATTATAGCACATTTATATTATGTTTTAGTGCATTTGATAACTATTGTGGCGAATCTGAGTATTTTACAAAATTTCAAAAATTTGAGGACTAATTTCTATTTTATGTGTTCTAGGTGTAAAATACACTAGTCAAAGACAATTGTGAGAAAAACTTATGCCGGTCAAAGAAAAAAACTTCCAAATTACTAATAATGTTTGTAGGGATTTTAATTTGATTATTGTTTTTCCTTTGGTTAAGATAGTGAATCTAGATTAATTAATCAACTAGTTTGAACCCCATGTTCTCTCTATTTTGAAAGCAATAGGCTTATGCTCTCCCCTTAACTAGGTGATCAAAATGCTAGACTTGGTATCCTGCTTTGTTAAATCCTTTAGAAGGTCTATCATAGTGGGAAAAAGTACTCACCCTACGGGAACGACCTAAGTGGGAACAACCAAAACCAGGTTTTCCAACCCACTATAATCAAAAGTGAATTTGGGGAACCCGCAATTCAACGGAAGTGTGCAAGATAACCATCCCCAAAATCTTTGTTCTAAAGATTGGGAGGTCTCCTCAGGGAGTTTATCATTTCCGCTCCGAACGGATACCCTATCTACAAACTTTAGTGTAGAATCCAACCGTATCAGTTTCTAAACACTTTTTATATCACGGTCCAAGGGGAGAGAAGAATCTGCCCCCAAGACACTCACCATATAACTATCAGAGACCTTGGTCAAAAGTGGAGGATTCAACTTTGGTTAATACTTAGGAAAGGAAAAAATACAGGCGCCCTCTAGGAGGTGACAAGGCTATGTGAGCTGACATAGTTGCAAGCTGTGGGATGTGATATTCTAAGTGACCTACTTGACAATTAGAAAAGTGCTTGAACCATCTTTATTTGTGTCAAACCTATGGAAATTGAAAGAATCAAACCTGATTCTAAAACACTCACTACATGTTTAATACATAGAATCTGAAACAACTGTTTACAATCTATCTTTTGTGTGTGAAGTAATTTTTTCAAAGGTATCATCCATTTAGATCATCAAACTCCAAGATTCTCAAGAAAAACACCATTCCAAAATTTTCATTTTGGTCAGAAAATTACATCCTGGAATCAATCCTTTCACTAAGAAAGACTAGAACAAATAGACAAAACTGTGAACATACTGACAACTTCCAGTTTAGCGCAACCAACCTCTATTTTAGTGCATACACCCAATGTTTCAGCATATCTATTGTCCAAATAGCTCATAAAAACACTATTTTAGCGCATCTATCATATCTTACAGTGCATTTGCACAGTCTATCATCATAATTTACCAACATCTCGGCACAACCAATCTCTATTTTAGCGCATATACCTTGTCTAACAATGCATACACTCTATCTTCTAGTGCATACATAGTCTATTTTAGCACATGCACCTTATCTTCCAGCACATCCATAGTCTATTTTAGCGCATCCAAAAAATGAAAAACCAGAGAGTTATTTTTCCCATCAGTCAAACAATTAACATCAAAATCTGAATTTTTATCAAAACATTAACATTTTCTCAATCCAACAATTTTAAAGTGTCTAATCACCAAACACAACTCTTGATTATTACATTAAGTTTCATTATTAGGATCAGTCATCCTACAATCATGAAACGAAGCAAAATAATCAAATTTTAACTTTGTCTCATCAATAGAACTTATCATTCTATTTGACTTAAGTTAATACCATTGGCACTCATCCAAACAAAAAAGATCAAAGTTTAGTGAAAATAACAACACTTGTATGCCAATTTTGACAAGGTTACAAAGACAAAAACCTAGAGAAAAAGAAATTGAAACACCAAATACCATGGCTGAAGAAAATCTCTTTCACAAATTTCACCAAAATGACGCCAATGTGATAAATCAAGAGGATATTCAAACTACACAACAAGATCCTAATTTTCACAAATTCATGGAAAAAAATTTAGAACAAGATATGGAAAAATACCTTTTGATGCTACCTGAACTAGAAGAAAAAATTCCAAAGGACTTTGACGTTAATCAACTAAAAGAAGCACCCAAAGTAGTTGAAACTGAACAACACAACACACAAAACATAGATCAAGTGGTTTCCCTAAAACATCATATGCAAAAATTGCAACAACAACTTCAAGAAATGAAAAAAAGAACCACGAAAAGGTACTCATTACAAGAAATTTGTCCTTATCCTTTTGATCCAAGTGTGGACATGATACCATTTCCTAGACATTGTGAATTCCCAAAATATGACAAGTACAATGGTAAAACGGATCCAATTGATCATGTGAGGGAATTTAGAACCATGAGTTTAGAATTTTCACAAGAGGAAACTTATCTAATGAGGTTATTTCCAAGAAGCTTAGGAGGTCAATGTATGGAATGGTTCTCTAAACTACAACCAGGAATTTTATCTTTTGAAGAATTAATCAACAGGCTTAACTCACAATTCTCCTATAATATTCAACACTAGATGACAATAAAGGACCTTTAAAATACGAAACAAAAGAAAGGTGAAACATTTGTCTCATTTCTACAACGATGGAGAAGGTTGTTTGCTAGGTATCCTCATTCTATATTAGAAGAAGAAAATATGGAACTATTCATTGACAACCTAACTGATGACATGAGCTACAGGCTTGAACTACAATGCCCCCCTACATTTGAGAAATTAATTGAAAATGGACTTAAGATCGAAGAAGCTTTGGTCAAAAGAGGGGTAATAAAACATTATAATGAAGGATCAAACAATACAAACTCCTCGAATCACTACAACAAAAATGATAAACCCAAGTTTTGGAAAAAGAATAGAAATACTGGTAACAATGATGCTACAAATGAAACACAAAATGCAAAACCAGTATTTAACTGACAACAAAAACTGTAAAGACTAGTCAAAACAATGACCAAAACATCAATCAAAATTTCAATCAAAACAACAATCCGAACAATGGAGAATCTAAACCACAATCATATCAGAAACCATCAAATCGAAGACGATTCACACCATTGGGACAAACACTAGAATAAAAAGAGAGAGAACTTCTTACACATGGACTAATCACATTACCTAAAGCAAGAAATTGGGAACCAAGATTCAAGCCATCTTGGTGGAATGATGCAGATTTTTGTGACTTTCATAAAAACAAAGGACATAAAATGAATGATTGTATGAAGTTAAAACATCTAGTACAAGATTTTATTGACAATAGGAAGGTATTCATAGAAGGACATCAAATGAACAATGATCATAGTGCATTTAAAAATACTTTACCAAATTATGAAAAGGGAGAATCTTCTTCTACAAATAGTAAAGGTAAAAATGTAAGTTACATTTATGACAACACTATTCATTTTATTTCTACAGTTGAGAAGAATGGTGTCGTTGATAATCAAACTGATAATGTCAAAATCAATGACATCATACGAGTAAATTTGATCCTGAACATGGATACATCCAACAATCAAATTAATGTCATAAAAATAAGAGAAAACCAAGATCATCAACCAATCAACATGACAACAAGGGGGAAATCCAAGGTAATATTGAAAGGAGTTTCATCTAAAACCATTGCTACTCCTTCAAATTAGTACAACATAGTCGATCAACTACAGAAAATACCAACACAAATTATATCAATTTTGGAACTCCTTAAAATCTCACCATCTCATAAGGAGGATTTAGAACAAGCTCTTGTGGCCACAAAAGTACCCAATAATTTGGATTTTTGTCAATTCCAGGCTATGGTGGGAAACTTAACCATGCCTCATTGCCTATCATTTTCTGAACAAGACGATGTATCAAATACTCATCCACACAATGCCACCCTTCATATTGAAGTTTTAATCCATAAACACCGAGTAAAGCACGTCTTAATAGATGGTGGAGCTAGTTTAAACATTTTCACTTTAAAATTGACTTGTGCACTAGGATATTCTGATAATGCTATTGATGCCAGAAGGAAAATCACAATAAAAGCCTATGACAAAGAAGATACATCCTCCAAGGGATTGATTGTAGCTAACTATTTTAGCTAACTACAACAATCCCCAATATTGTAGCACACTTAAAACAGCTCAAGATACTTTTGTGCCCCATAATAGGGAAGCAAACACTTCTAGTTCACCCAATAGTGAAAGGCAACTAAACGTTGTATCTAAATGGATTGAGAAAAAGGACCAGTCAAAAGAGACAAGTGTTGCAGACTCCACTCCATCAAACAATGAAGCTCAACTCAATTCTCTATCACAATAATTCAAAGAAAAGATCTAATTAAAAGACAAAGGCATGGGAGAGTATTTCATTGAATAATCTTTTTGTTTTTCACAGTTGTTGCCATCTCCAAAATTATATGGGCAGCCATCAACATCAACACAACCATCATCACAAGCTACCACGGTTTTACATGATAGATTTGTAAAGGTAGGTACTTTAGAGGATGAATCTAAAGATAAGGCATCCTCAATTGGCTCTATAAAGATGAGGAAGCATCTACATCGACAACTATCAGCATAAAGATAGGTCAACATGGAAAGGGAAAAATAATATTAGAGAAAATGGGGTATGAAGGACAAGGACCTATTGGAAAAAGAAAAGAAGGCATTGTAGAACCCATCCAACCTCTTACACTTCAGCCAAAGGACAAAACAGGACTAGGTTATACAAGGGAAACAAAAGAAGAAAACACTCATAGAGTTGTAGAAAGAATCCTTCAAATGCAGGATAGTTTTGAAATAGATTCCAATGAGTATGAGTGGGATTCTTTATCTGAAGCATCATACAAGGACATACAAATTGATGTCATAAAAGAGTATGCACCCACACACAAGGAGGGAAAAAGCTCAAGGACTAGATCCCTTGTATTTGGATCACAAAATATCAATGACTCAAGTGAGGATGGACAAATATCGAGTGAGATAGATGACTTAGAGGAGAGTAATATCATAGATCTTGACATCACCACTGACAAATTTGACAACATTGCTATCAGAACCCTTACTTCCATTGATCTTGGCCAATCTGATGACCTTTTACCCTTAATGCATCCCAAACTTATCGACTGGGAACCAACTGAACCTATCAAAATTCCTATCTTTGCGAATGACGATGCTATTGTAAATTTCCTTTGTTGTGACGAACCTGACACAAGTTCTAATCATAACTCTCATAATGATGCTTCGGGTCAGGAGGGTGTCAAATATTTCAGTTGCAAAATTGAAAATGAAAATAATGGATCTAATGGTGAAAACCATTTAATGGTAGCATTAGATCTCAAAAAAGTAAAAATAAAGAACGTGTATGATGGTGAAAACCTCTCTTAGGAACCAAAAGATGGGAGATTTGACACCCTTCCAGAACACTATCATGAAATATCATCAGTGTTGGTGGAGCCTACACAATTTATTAATATTGGCACAACAGAAAAAGAAAAGACTCTACATCTGGCAGCATCTGTGACTAAACAAGAAAAGCCAGAATTCACCAAGTTCTTTGAATAAATACACATTAACTTTGCTTGGTCTTACTTTGATATGCCAGGTTTAGATCTAGATCTTCTAATGCATCATTTATCTCTACCATATGGGATAAAACCTGTGAAAAAAAAACTAAGGAAAATTCATCTGCATATCACTTTGATGGTAAAGGATGAGTTGAAAAAGTTGTTAGATGAAAGATTCATCAAATATATTGATTATGCTGAGTGGATTTTTAATATTGTACCTATTTCTAAACTGGATAATAGTATCAGAACATGTACTGACTTCAAAGATCTCAATAAGGCATGTCCAAAGGATGATTTTCCTTTACCAAACATTGACATTATTGTCGACTTAACAACTGGACATGCCATTTTATCATTAATGGATGGCTTCTTAGGGTATAACCAAATCAAAATAGCACCAGAGGATCAGGAAAAAAGAACATTCATGTGTCCATGGGGAACGTTTTGGTGGAATGTCATTCCTTTTGGTTTGAAAAACACAGGAGCTACATATCAGTGAGCAATGACCACCATTTTCCATGACATGATGCATACTTTTATGGAAGATTACGTGGATGATATATTATAAAATTCATATACCAGAGAAGGACATCTGGAGATCTTGGGAAAAATTTTCACCAGACTAGAGAAGTTCAATGTCAGATTAAATCCAAAGAAATGTGTGTTAAGTGTTACATCAGCAAAGCTTCTAGGATACATAGTTTTAGAAAAGGGCATCGAAGTGGATCCTACCAAGGTCAAGGTAATAATGGAAATGTCACCACTGAAGAATATCAGTCAACTACAATCTCTACAAGGTAGGATATAATCTATGAGGAGGTTTATCTCCCAATTAGTGAACAAAAGTCATCCCTTGAATCACTTGCTACATAAGAGTGTCTCTTTCAAATGGGATCAAGGACATGAAACAACTTTCAATCAAATAAAGCAATATTTGATGACACCCCCCATATTGATGTCACCTACAAAAGAGAGACCATTATTACTATACATTGCAACAACTAACATTTCTTTAGGAGCTCTATTAGCACTGGAAGATCCTAAGGGATAGGAACATGCTATCTATTATATTAGCAAAACTTTGAAAGGTTATGAGATAAATTACACCTTCATCGAAAAATCTTGTTTAGCAGTGGTATTTTCTACCCAGCAATTGCGGCATTACATGTTAACCCACATAGTCAAACTCATAGCAAAGATTGATTTGTTAAAGTATTTACTTAGCAAGGTGGCTCTAACAGGAAGACTAGCCAAGTGAAAAATGATCTTGAGTGAATTTGATATCTAGTATGTCGACCGAAGAGCCATGAAGGGTCAAGTGATAGTTGATCATTTAGTTGAAGCTCCATTACCAGATGATCATCTAATGAACATTGAGTTTCCTGATGCAGACATTCTTATTATGACAACACAACAATGGAGGCTTTATTTTGATGGGTCATACACACAACATGGATCTGGTGCAGGAACTTTGTTTGTTACACCTCAAGGACATACCATCCCAAAGTCCTATAGACTCATGTTTCCATGTACAAATAATGTAGTTGAATATGAGGCATTAATTATTGGCATCAAAGTGGTAGTTGAATGGAAGATCATAGAACTACAAGTGTATGGAGATTCACAACTAGTCATTTATCAAGTAAATGATGAATATCAAACCAAAGATGAGAAGTTGATGTTGTATAAGAAAATGGTGGATGATCTCAAAAAGTTCTTTGTGGATATCAAGTTTGAACAGATTCCAAGGGCAGAAAACAAAGTTGTTGATGCTATGGCGACGATTGCTTCTCTTTTACAGTTGCCAAAAAAATGAGGTCGTTATGAGTTTATGGTGGAACAAGTGTCTAATCCTGCTTATGATAATCCAGAATCTCAAACCATATGCCAATTAGTTGACATTGAATCCTCAATTTATGGAAAGACCTATGCTTACCTAAAAGACAATATCCTTCCTCCCGATCTTTCCAAAAACTAGAAACACAACTTCATTCGCCAAACCACAAGACATACCTTAATTGCTGACATACTTTATCATCGAGGTCTAGATGGTACTCTCCTTCAATGTCTAGAACATAACAAGTTTGAGAAAGCTTTATGTGAGGTTCATGAACGTATTTGTGGAACTCATTCAAGTGGACTAACCCTAGCAAAGAAACTCCTCTGTTTGGGGTATTACTTGCCGAACATGGAGAAGGATTATTTTTAGTTTGTTAAGAAGTACGAAAAATTTCAAATACGTGGTAATCTAATCCATGCACCGGCACAAGAATTGCAACCGTTCACTTCAACATGGACTTTTTGTCAATGGGGACTGGACCTGGTAGGAAAGATTAATCTGTCTTCATCCAATGGACATAAATTTATAACCACAACAATAGAGTACTTTACAATGTGGATAGAAGCGGTTCCCTTAACAACAGTCAATGGAAAACAAATTTCTTCTTTCATATTGAATTACCTCATCTATAGGTATGAAATTCCTCAGTCCATTGTCACAGACAATGGTCGACCTTTTAAGAATCGGGATGTTCAGGGACTGTGTGAGAGGTTTCATATCCAACATCATTTTTCAACACCGTACTATCCTCAAGGAAATGGCTAGGCAAAGGCCTCAAACAAAACTATTCTAAAAATCCTGAAGAAGACTGTCAATGATGTTGGATGTGATTGGCACATTCAATTAAATCTTGCTCTCTGGGCATACCGAACCAGCATCAGAACACCTACAGGAGCCACACCATATGCCTTGGTATATGGATCAAAATCCATACTACCTATTGAGGTTGAGATACCATCACTTTGTGTGTCACTAAAGGTAATTATTTCAGATGAGGATTATAGGGTGTCTAGACTTCAAGAACTGGAACTGCTAGATGAACGTCGTCAACAAGTTGTGAACCATTTGAAGGCATATCAACAGAATGTCCAAAAAATCACAAGGTAAAACCTAGATCATTTCAGGTTGGTGATCTGGTCCTAAAGGAAAACCCTCAAAATCAACAAGATAGAGAAAAGAGAGGGAAGTTTGAACTAACTAGCTAGGTCCCTTTGTTGTCATATCAATCTATGGATCTGGAGCCTATCGATTGTCTACACTTGAAGGGGATTTGTTTGATGAGCCTATCAATAGTATCCATCTCAAGAAATTCTATACCTGAATCATCTAGTGCACGGTTGAAATAGTCGCCTTGATGAAAACCTAGGAAACAAGCATCTTGGTGACAGAAAAATAAAAATAAAAAGAGAAAAAGGAGAAAAATACAAAAAAATCATAAAATCTGAAAAAGTGCAATAAAAACATGTAGTGAAAACCTAGAAACAAGTGCTACTTGTGATTTAAACTAGTTTTTCCATCTATTAGATGCATGTCTTGATTTTTCACTTTCTCCATCATTGAAGGGGAAACATCATGTACATATCCTGAAAAAATGGTCATGTCTCACCCTAGCTTGGGGGAAAAATCCTAAACTCACTGGGGAAAATAAACTTGAGCTTAACCAAATAGACAAATAGCAGTATGAAAATGCAACAAACACAATGATCATTGGGAAAATCAACATTGAGCATACATCAAACATTAGAACATTTTAGGAAATCAACCATCCACATCAAAACAACTAAAATCAAATCAATTTAAACAACTATAGATGGATGATACTCTTTTGAATAATAATTTTATCGCTTTCAGTTGGAATGTTCAAATGTTGTACTTTGATTTTTTTTATCATTTCTTTGGAGCAACTCAATGATGTATTGAACTAGAGAAGCTAAGAAGGAGAATAGTATTTTATTTGTCTACTGTAGCGAGTTAATCATTATTATTGTGTGAATTGTTGCAAGACGTGGTCTACAAAGTATCACTGATGACATTCTGAATTCACATAGTAAAATGATTGATTCTTGTATGTTTATGCAAGAAATGCTCAGGTCATCTAGGTTTAATTATACCTAGATGCTTGTGTTAACTTGCAATATCAAAAATCATGAGAGTAGTACTCAAGTCATCATGGTCTAACTCATACCATGGATGCTTGTACTCACTTTCAACATTTTAAAAGCTCAATGATGATAAAAAGCACAATAAATGGACTATTAAGGTGACAATTCTTGCATATATATTTGCATGGTAAAATTAGATTACATTCATGTTAGTTTTGCATCTGCAAAGTATTTTGTTACAAAAACTAGTGAAGATTTGAAAACGATGTTATCTTTTCTCATTAATGAATTGAGTATACTTGACATTAACAAAAACATCATCATTATAATTTAATTGCATAATCATTTCCATTATATACATTAGAATGCATTATTATATCATTTAAATCATTCATACATTCCATCATATATTACATTTTTCATTTATGCATCAAATCATCACATCATCTAAATTGCATAAGAAAAATGTCAAAACAATCATCTACATAATTGCATTTTCATTTACATTATCATATAATACATCAAACTTTAGAGGTATCATTATATTGATCATTCATTCATCCATTCATTGCATCATATATTTGCACTCGAAATATCAAAAATATAGTGCATTATATTCCATTTATAACATTATGTCATATATCATAGAAACATCATATCCAAAATCATACATATAGATGCATTTTCATATTATTTAGGTAAATACATTATTACACGACTATCATCATGCATCCATACATCATCATCATAAGCATAATCACATGTAACATCATAAATAAAACATCATAAATCATAAGCATGTCATTATGATCATAAATTGCATCCATAACATCATCATATAAATCATCACATGGCATATAGAACAGGAAGTTAAATGCATCCATCATTGAACCATATAGAACACATATAGATCGATCAATCTACCGCATATCATATAAATCTCAAAAAATCATAAATGTCAAGTATACAATGATGTCTAAAATGAAAAGAGATACAACATCAAAAATGGTTGTGAATCAAAAAATTAGACTACACATCATGTCTCAAATATATCATGGAATACAATCATGGAGCTATATGGTGCTATCTCCAGATGGTACAGGCATCTATGGACCAATGCCTCCCCCACCAGACGTACCAAGATCTCTCAGATCTCTCTGAAGAGGCTATGTCACACCCATGCTAATAGTCCTAGAATGAGTCTTTCCTAATCGAGACTGAGCATAATCGACTCTCTGCTCGGAGGGAACTACATCATGGTATTGTCCCCTGTAATACTCGGCCTCTCTACCCACATGGAGAACCTCTCTCATATAATCGTCCATAGAGGTACCATTGGCTACTCTCTATAGTCTCTCACTTGTCAATTGTACCTACTTTGTAGCTTGTCTAGCTGCATCTCTCTCAGTTGTCAAAGAGGCTATATGTGCCTAGGCGGCTGCTAACCATGCCTGTACCTGTGAAAGAGTTTGGGCATGAGCCTATTCCTGAGACTACATATGTGTCTGCATCTACACTAATAACCCTCAAGCCTGAATTAGCTGACCCTATAATTTTTGTACCTGCACCTGTAAACTCATAATTTGAGTCTATTGATGTTGGGAAGGTACCCCAATATGCACACGCTGCTCTGTGGGAGCTATCAGTGATCGCCTCTTATGAGGCACCATGAATTCTTTGACACCCAATGATAGATCCACTCCACCTAATCCACCGGCTCCACCTAATCCACCTGCTCCACCTAATCCACCTACTTCGTCTAATCCACCTCTACCACCACCTCGTCCACCACCATCTCCACCCTCATCTCCACCATCTCCATCTCCCTCCTCATCACTACTACTATCCTCCTCACCACCCTCCTCTCTCCTCCGTCAATGACAGTTTGCAATAGCAACCTTCTCCTCACCAAGTAGTGGCACTACCTCATTGGGAATGAAGATCTGTGGAAAAGGATGTAGGGCCAGGTACTCTACATAATCTGCTATGATAGGTTCCTCAATAATCTCAAGATGAATCTCCCACACCAAAAGATATAGACCCAGGTACTCCTCAACTATAGTATCATATGATAGGCCAAGTCCCCAATCAGTGGAATCTATCTGATGTCAGGCATAATGTGCAACACCCTAGGGCATGCCTTGTACTATGTCGTACTATCTGAGTACCCTCCTAAATAAAAATATATCTATAAAAAATGAGTCCTACCAATTAGAAAAGTAGACTGACAGAGGTATGGCATCTTTATATCATCATCATCCCAGTGCTCACAATCTAGATAGGGTCGCCATGTAACGGCATCTACATCATCCAAGACTCTCCTCCAATGCTCCAACTTACCCAATCTAGGCTAAGTAAGTCAACCTGCGTAAATGTGAACATACAGCCTCATGGCAGGTCACTGTCTAACCAACACTGGATGTGTAACAACTATATGCTCCCATGCCCACACCTGAAGTAATGTAAACACGGAAAACAAACTGTGACCTCAGAGGTAGATCACCTAATGCAAATCATGGTAAAGGTGAGCGAGCATACACATACCCCATGCATATCTGGTACCATGGACGATCATGTTCTCCAAAATGCAGCCCCACCCAACATAAAGTCCCTTTGACATGCGACCAGGACAAAGGAGCCCTCCAATGAAACCAACAAGTACCAATGAAAAGGTAGCATAGGCATCCACCATCTCTAACCATGGGATCTCATAACCACAAATTATATCATCCTAAAAAACTCGTCGTAGAGCATCAGTCCCGCCTTGCTCTAAAGAATCATAAACAAAAACCTCCCCAACAGGTATCCTCAAAATCTGCCACACATCCTTGGGAGTCACTGTCATCTCACTGGTAGGAAGGTGGAAGGTATTATGCTTGCTATACCACCTATCTGCTAGGGTTGTCAAGAGACCTCGATTAATCCTAATCTGGGGCATAGATAAAAGAGAAGACAAACCACAATGCGTGATAATTGTTGTCTCAGGTTGCACTAGCTATGGTATCAAATCGAATTTCCTAAGAAACCACTCTCAAATCTATAAGTTCGTCAATGACTCCTATCATCATGAAATACTGAAAGTCAAAAATCTTTGTCAAATCATCAAACATCAATCAGCCTATCAAATCAAATCAGCTTTAGTGAGACTTCGCTAAAATCTCGTGAGTAATTATCATTGAACCTCACCTACCATAAGGTCAATCATCAAACTATCATTGTACCTCACCTATATGAGGTCAATCATCAATCTAAAATTGTACCTTGCCTATCATGAGGTCAATTGCTCAAATCAACCTCACCTATCATGAAGTTTATCAATCAAACTATAATTATTCCTTGTCTATCATGAGGTTAATTATCATCAAGAAATCATCAAACCTCGCCTATTATGAGGTTGATCAACATCTAATCTATCAGAACAATCAATCAAATCGAATCAAAGGCTGGCACGATCAAAAATCAACAAAATCAAGGCGTCAATTAACAAATTTCATCATTCTAACTTGGATATGCTAAAATAGTTTTTCAATGCACTAAAAAAGTCAAAGCACCATTTAAACTCATTAATGCACCAAAATAGGCGGTCATTGTGCTAATTTGGTCTAAGTGCTATTTAAAGACATCTATTCACTATTTCAGGTGGCTAACGTACCAAATCAGTTGATGCACCATTTTAGGGAGTCAACATGCTAAACTAGATGGTCAATGTGCCATATCGTTCAATGTGCTAATCTATTATACCTATGCGCCAATCTATCTATCCTATGCATTAAAAAATTGATATGCTAATCTAACCTATCGACGTGCTAAAACAGATAACCTATGCACTATTTCAGTGGATGCACTAATACAACAAGTGGATTCGCTATTGCAGCCTACATATGTGCTAAGAGAAACTAAAACATCTCAAAACTGAATTCAAACAAATAAAAGACACAAAAATCGAAATGCACAAAACACAAGAAGGTTTCTAGGGTACATACCAGAGGTCCGTAGGTAGCTAGGCAGTTGTGTCGACGCACACGCTCGAAACGATGAGTGTGGTAGGGGATTGACATTTTGCTCCAAATGGCTCCAAATCACTCTCTCTCAAATTTCAAAACTCAATATACACAAATGAATTCAAAATCAACCTTTTTAGCTTTTTAATAGAGTGATAAAAGGGATTTTTGGTGGGATTTAATTAATTTCTTTCAAAGACGCTTAATTCAAATTTCATCACAAGGGCATTTTTCACAATTATTTCTCAGGAGATAAATCGTCGCTTCATCAAATTATCACCAAAATAATAAAAACTTGAAAATTTCTGAAAAAATCTAGAAAATAAAAAATTCATCGATTTATCTCTCGAGGGGGCATATATACATCATCACATCAAAATCAATGTCTGGGGAATATCAAAAAAAATTCGTCAATATTGGTAGCAATAGCAAAATTTTCTTTGAAGCAATGCATAAACACATCACTTCAAAGAGGGAAAAAATGTATACACCTAAAAATGGTCTGGATAATTTAATTAATTAAATATGATTTATTTTATTAATTAACCTTTAATTCATCTACTATTAAATAAATAGAAATATTTACTTATATAGTTCACTTCTAATTCTTCCATCTTTATCATATTATTTTATCTTAATTAAATAAATGAATTTAATACTTTGTTTTATTTAATTATCGAATTCTTCTATAATTATCTTCCATCTTTTTTTTTTTTTTTTTTTTAGACTGCAGGAATCGGGTATACGACCCCCTATAAACTGTAGGTCGCCTAGTAAACTTTTAACGCTGGTGCGACACGCCCTCCGGTACCACGGGGGTGGGGGAGACTAGAACTTGTGACCAACCTCCTGCTACAGGAAAGATTTAGCCAACCAAGCTAGGGCCCCAACCCCATAATTATCTTCCATCTTAATCACATCATTTCATCTAAATTAAATAAACAAGTTTCATACTTTGTTTTATTTAATTATCATATTTTCTTCCATATTTATTTAATAAACAACTTACTATAGTTTGTTTTATTAAATTAAATATCTTCTTTTCCTAAATTGAATAAATCTAAATATTTAATTGAAGTATATTTCTATAGCTAATCATATCCACCTACCAAATTAGATATGAAATATCTAATTAATTCATGTCAACCTTCACAGGAAAATTTGGAGACAAATTGGAGACAAATTTGCAGACAAACTTCTTCATCTTCTTCCATTGATTATTCCTATCTTCTGGTTGAGTGTTGTTGTGGGGAGGAACAATCTCCATAATCATCTCAGGATTCTTCATCCTTCAACATTCAATCCTTCATGATTAAATCCAAACCTTTTTTTTGCTTCCCCTTCACAAATGTGTTGTCGGGAATCTATAAATACAGCCTCTATCTATAGGAAAAGGATCCCAATCTTGTGCAAACTTACTCTACAGAAATATCAATTGAGCAATCAAGAATTTTAGAAAATAAAAATAGCTATAGAAAATAGCATATCATTTAGTTTATAATCATTTATTTCATCATAGATTGCATCTTAATATAGTTTTTATTATCATATCACACCATATAGCTTTCATTATCAGCAATCAGTATCATAGGTTTTACATCATATATCTTGCATATCATTTAATAATCATATAGATTATCATTCTCATTCTCTAGATTGGAATTTTAATAGTCACAGTGAAATCAAAATTTGAGAGCCCTGTGATTCAATAAATCGTTGGAGATAGAGAGCAATATGACGCTTTCAGTAGATTGTTGCTTAAATTATGTTAATTTTTGTTTAGATCTATTGATATAATTTCTTATTGATTGTGTTGACTATCATTTACTCACATTTCACTCACACACATTCCAATTGTTTTTAGGTTGATATGTAGTTCATACAATTCATACCAAATGAAAGAATAGGTCTGAACATGAGAAAATGCACAAAAAATGCTTGTTTTCATTTACCAAATCTTCAACCACCAATTCGATTTTGGAGTGTTTATTTATACATTTTACATTCATTCCAACTATTTCCAACCACCTTTTAATTAGTTTTTTCATAAAACAAAATCTTGCCACTTTTTGCAAAACTTGTTTAACAACTATTTGAGCAACATTGACAACTTTTACAATTTTTGACCAATAACCCTATAACTCTCCAAAAGTGATAAATATGATCCCAAATGGTCATAAATGACCTTATTAGAATCCAAAACATTCAAACAACCCAAAAAAAAATGACAAAAATGCATGCTTATGAGGCTCTTGATGCCCCTACACCATACTCCCGAGGAAAGGAAATTTGAGGTCCACCTCAAATATGAATCTTCTTTCTTGTCTTCCAATTTTGTTGCATGTGTGCATTGTTTCCTTGTTTTTGGATCTCAAATACATTTGTATCAACTGGTACACTTGTGCTTGTTGGTCCAACAACATGCTTCTTGAGCCAAGGCCAACTTGATACAATGTAGCCATGTGCTTTTGTTTGTTTTCTTGTTCTAGCTTGACCTTGGATTGCAATTGTAAATGTATTGTCTCTTTCATCCACTTTGTCTTTGTTACCTACACATGTAAGAAACATATTAAAGAAATCATATTCTTCTTCTTCATACTTCACTCCTTCATCCACCTCATGTTGTTTGCCATACATTCTTTCCTCCTCATGATTCTCCAAAATCTTTGGCTTCACCTCAACCTTACTCAGCCATTCATTTTCATTTTTGAATTGCTCATCTATTTTATTTTTCTCCTTGACATCAAAATTCTCAACTCGTTGTTCTTCTCTTGAGAACCATGTTATCTCCTTATCCTCCATGACTTTCTTCCCCCTTTGGACTATCCTTGAGTCCTCTACAAATTCTTTTGTTGTCTCTTCTTCTTCTTCCTAAACATCACCCACTTCAACATTAATGTCACTATTACTTTCATTAGTTTGACTAAATTCAAAAGAAATTTCTTTCATTTCTTGTTCAACTGGTTTTTCAAACAACATGTTATCAAAACTTATTACCTAACAACAAGCTTTCAATTCCTATGCACTCACCCTTCAAGGCTACTAATGCATATTTTGTCCCATATTTTTCCAACTCATATGTGTTGTTTTTCCTGTTATACTTCGTTGCCCTACTATAATGCCACAACCTTCCAAACACAATGTGACATACATCCAAATGCATAATATCACAAACTATTTCATCCTTATAATTGCCTATGTGAAACTCAACTTTGCATTGCTCATGTATGGTTACTTGGTTACCTTTTTTAAGCCAACTCACTGAACAGGGTGTGGGGTGTGGTATTCTTTCCAAACCCAGTTTATCTACAATGTATTCAGAGATAATATTATCCATGTAGTTATCTGAAATCACAACTTGACAACATTTACCTTTGGACTTATAGGTAATCTAGAATAATTCTTGCTTAGCCAACTTGCTTTCTTTCTTGGCTTTCATTTCTTCTTCATGTAGTCTTTTTGCCACTTTGAGCAATGTATTTAATCATGATGATGCCCTTTTCTCATATTAAATCTCACTAAACCATATTATCCAAAATAATAGATCATTTCCCAAAGATCTTCTAGCTTTGATACCAAAATGATGTAGAGAAAACATAGATTTGTTTCAATTGGCACTTCACACAATGGTGCATTCCAAATATCAACTAGGTGCATCCTAGTTCACCCTAGTCATTTTTCCTAGAAGGAATTCAATAAGAAAGAATAACTTGATACATGGAATAAATGGTTGTTCAAGCCCACACACAAACCAACTTGATGTCTGATAACCCTTCATGTTCTCCTCTAAGAAATTGACCCATGTACTATATCAAATTCTACATGTATTTAGAGTTTATCCCTTTGTTGACAAAATTTATTTAGGACAACAATCTATATCTCCTCATGGCCATAATTTCTCAAGCCCAAAAATTTGAATCATTTAAGGCATGTAAAGAAATACTTCAATTGAAAATTTCACAATTTTTCACCATGTAAATCAAGAGAAATGAATTTTTTACACTTTATAGAAACCCTAGGCAGGGTTTGTAACTGTTTTCAAAGAAAATGAAATAACTTTCTTAATACTCAATGAAAATTGATGAAAAAAGAAAAGAAAATGAAAGTAGATTCATATGCCAAAACATTCCAATTGGTTTCAGGTTGATATGTGATCCATACAATTTGTGCCAAATGAAAGAATAGGTCTGAACATGAGAAAATGCACAAAAATGCTCGTTTTCATTTACCAAATCTTCAACTACAATTTCTTCAACCCCCAATTAAAGTTTGGAGGGTGTATTTATACATTTTACATCCATCCCAAATGTTTCCAACCACCTTTTAATTATTTTGTTCATAAAACACCATTTTGCCACCTTTTGCAAAAGTTGCTTGACAACTTTTACAATTTTTGACCAATAAGCCTATAACTCTCCAAAAGTGATCAATATGATCGAAAATGGTCATAAATGACGTTATTATACTTTGAAACATTCAAACAACCCAAAAACCAAAAATGACACAAATACATGCTTATGAGGCTCCTGATGCCCCTAACCGTACTCTCGAGGAAAAGAAATTTGAGGTCCACCTCAAATATGAATCTTATTTCTCGTCTTCCAGCTCCATTGCATGTGTGAATTATTTCCTTGTTTTTGGATCTCAAATACATTTTTATAAATAGGTGCACCTGTGCTTGTTGTTCCGACAACATGCTTCTTGAGCCAAGGCCAACTTGGTACAATGTAGTCATGTTCTTTTGTTTGTTTTCTTGTTCTAGCTTGACCTTGGACTGCAATTGTAAATGTATTGTCTCTTTCATCCACTTTTTCTTTGATACTTGCACATGAAACAAACATATTAAAGAAATCATATTCTTCTTCTTCATACTTCACTTCTTCATCCACCTCATTTTGTTTTCCATACATTCTTTCCTCCTCATGATTCTCCAAAATATTTGGCTTCACCTCAACCTTACTCAACCATTCATTTTCATTTTTGAATTGCTCATCCATTCTTTTGTTCTCCCTGACATCAACATTCTCAACTCGTGGTTCTTCTCTTGAGAACCATGCTATCTCCTTATCCTCCATGACTATCTTCCCCCTTTGGAATATCCTTGAGTCCTCTACAACTTCTTGTTATGCCTTGCATAACCACCCCACTTTGATCTGGATCAAAATGGGTCCCCCTTTTTGTCTTTTTCTATTTGGCCTTTGGTTTTCTACCTTAGGCGTTTTCCTTTCAAATTTCTGTTGGAGGCGAAACCAAGACCAATACCAAACTTGGAAATTCCTTCTATGTTTTGGTCTTGTTTCGACCCCGGTTTCGGCTGTTCTTTGTCTTCTTCCTTTGTTCTTTGTTGGAGTCAAGTCCGGAACTAATTCAGAATGTTGAACTTTCTCAAGTTCCTCATTCGGGTTCCATCCTGGGTCTGACCCCGCCTTTTCTTCTCTCTTCGTTGGTCTTTGTCGGTTTATGTCCTTTGCCTTAGGTGTTTTCTTTTCGGCCTTGGGAATTTTCTTCTCTTTTTTTGTTTTGGCAGACCCGGAACCGGAACTAGGGCCGAACCCTAAAACTTCCTTGAAAGTTTCAGTTTCGGATTCTATTCTGATCTCGATTCTGCATCTTTTGTTCTTTCGCTTTTGGTTTCTTCTGCTTTTGTCATGGGGTTTTCCCTCCCCCTTTCTCTTTCTTTTCCTTCTTCCTTCTTTTTCTTTTGGGTAACAACGGAGGCGGGATCGGGACGGAATCCGAAACTGAAACTTTCAAAAAAGTTTCAATTCCGGATTTGGTTCCGGTCCCGGTTCTGCTTTGTCCGTTTATTCGGCCCCGATCCCTATCATTTGGTCGTGAGGTGTTGCCTTTCTTTCCTTTCTCCTTTCCTTTTTTGTCTTTGTATGTTGGTTGGGGGCGGATCCGGGATGGAATCCAAAACTGAAACTTTCAAAAGTTTCAATTCCAGATTTTGTTCCGCCCCTGCCCCCGTTGTGCTTCGCCAGAGGTCAGTTTTGACCTCTTCGGCATTTTGTTCCGTCCTTCGTGTTTTGGTTTCCTTCGCAGATGCGGAGCCGAGTCGGGGTATGAGCTTGGAAATTTGGATTATTTTTCTGACTCGTCCCCACCCCGACTCCGGTCCCAGTTCTGGTTTTCTTTTGGCCCCGCCCCCGCTAGTTTTTGGGTCATGTTTTGTCCCGATCTCGGTTCTAATGGGACTCGTTTAATTTTTGCTTCCCGGTCTCATTTTGGTTCTGCCTCTACCAGAAGTAAGTCTTTCCTCACAAAGTACAGTAAAATAAGAGGTGTTATGGGTAGGTTGGAGGGTGATATTTTTGTGATTTAGAAGACTAATGGAGACCTTGTTTTGCAGGGTCAAGTTTTGTGCATTGTGATCTGTCTCAAGGATCTCAGCGAGAGTTTTGAGCTTGGTGGAAGGTCTCACTGACTAAAAAAAGTCCCACCAAAAGAAATAGAGCTCGCCAGAGGATTAAGGTGAGTCAAGGAAATGTCACGCTGAGAAGACAAAGTTTGGCCGAGGTAAAGCGCTATCGACAAAGCGGAGTGGCTTCGCCATAGGGTCTGGGCGACCATGGAGAACTACATTGAAATAGAATAGAGTTCGCTGAGAGAAGAGACTTTGCCATGTGGTCTGGCCAAGAGGAAGCAGTCTTGCCGAGGGTCTTTTGCGAGATCGGTATGACCTCTATGGCTCACCAGAACCTCTCATCAACTGGCCGATGTTACATCAACAAACTGCAAGGGGATAGATCTAGAGCGGGAAGAGCACCGAACAAAGAGGAAGTCACCATGAGTCATAACGCCAACTAGTGTCTATTGATAGGGGTAGCTTGGCATTAATGATGAGATTTTAGGGCACTCAAAACAGCTCCACTGGAGGGAAAAAGTGGACACAGAGGCGTAGGAGTTATGACGGTAGCTGCAAAAGATCTACAGATCATTCCAGGAGACGATCTTCACCAACAGATTCAGCAAAGAGTGTGCATTTTAATGCAGAACCGACTCCCTTGAAAAGATTTGGACGTCGACCCTCTGACATCGTGGATATTTTGTAAACCCTAAAACTGGCGCCGACATTCTTTTCGAGAGTTGGTGTATATAAGCCATTCTTGCCTCTTTGTAAAAGGATCTTTTTTTTTTGCTTTAGCAGGAGAACTGTTAGATAGCTAGGAGGAGATAGAATAGCATCTTGATTCTCAGCAATGAGAGCTTCCTTTGTCTTCTCAGTTAGGAATTAGATTCAGCATAGGATGGAATGTATCTTTCCAGTTTCTTTAGTGTAAATGGAAGCAGTCTGAAGACACGGGTTTCTTTGTACACTGGTGATTATGCTAGATTTGTAAATGTTGCTTATCTATTTCACTAACAGTAGACGCAACCATATTCGAATCTACTTCATATTGTATTCTAGAAAGGTATTTATCTTAAGTTAATCATTTGGATTTTGAAAGATTTCAAGGAATCAAATCTTATTTTGTGTTTTGTTTAAATGGTAACTTATGATCAGTTGTTGAAATCAGCACTATGAATGAATGCAACTATGTGTTAATCACAAGTTAATTTTGTTCTTCAATTTTAGTTAGCAATTCCTTGAAATGTAATAAGTCTGGCTAAGTTAGATGAAATATCATTCTTTTCAGTACCAAAACCTTGATCTATCTTTTTATATTTCTTTAAAACCCTTGCTTAGAGTAGGTTTAAATTCATGTTTGATCAAAGAACAATCTAGAAGCTCAACACCAGCAAGCCCCTTGAATATTACTGTTGCATTGACCACTAAGTAACATCAGCATAGTTGAGACCCAACTACAAAGACCTTGGGAGTTAAGGCATCCACGTGTTGCCTTTCTCTTTCAGGAGAAGTAGAGTAGCAATATTATGCTTGCATTGTTGTGGTGCCAAAATCGTCATCAACACTTCTTTCTGAACATCACCCACTTCAACATCAATGTCACTAATACTTTCATTAGTTTGAGCAAATTCAAAAGAAATTTCTTTCATTTCTTGTTCAACTGGTTTTGTAAACAGCATGTTATCAAAACTTATTACCTCATCCATTACCTCATTTGTCTCTTCTTCATACTATTGTGCATATGTCTTCTCACTTAACAACAAGCTTTCAATTCCTATGCACTCACCCTTCAAGGCTACTAATGCATATTTTGTCCCATCTTTTTCCAACTCAAATGTGTTTTTTTTCTTGTTATACTTCATTTCCCTACTATAATGCCACAACCTTCCAAACACAATGTGACATACATCCAAATGCATAATATCACAAACTATTTCATCCTTATAATTGCCAATGTGAAACTCAACTTTGCATTGCTCATGTACGGTTACTTGGTTACCTATTTGAAGCCAACACACTAAATAGGGCATGGGGTGTGGTATTCTTTCCAAACCCAATTGTTCTACCATGTATTTGGAAATAATATTATCCATGCAGTTATCTGAAATCACAACTTGACAACATTTACCTTTGGACTTGCAGGTAGTTCTGAATAATCCTTGCTTAGCCAACTTGCTTTCTTCCTTGGCTATCATTTCTTCTTCATGTAGCCTCTCTACCACTTTGAGCAATGTATTTAATAATTATGATGCCCCTTTCCCATCTTTCTTCTTTTTAAGTGTCATCCTTAAACATCAAATCTCACTAAACCACATTAGCCAAAATAATAGATCATTTCCCAAAGATCTTCTAGCTCTGATACCAAAATGATGCAAAGAAAAATTATATTTGTTTCAATTGACACTTCACACAATGGTTCCTTCCAAATATCAACTGTGCATCCTAGTTCACCCTAGTCATTTTTCCTAAAAGGAATTCAATATGCAAGACTAACTTGATACATGGAATAAATGGTTTTTCAAGCACACACAAAACCCAATTTGATGTCTTATATCCCTTCATGTTCTCCTCTAAGAAATTGACCCATGTACTATATCAAATTCTACATGTATTTAGAGTTTATCCCTTTATTGACAGAATTTATTTAGGACAACAATCTATATTTCCTCATGGCCATCATTTCTTAGGCCTAAACTTTGGAATCATTTAGGGAATGTAAAAACAAACTTAAATTGAAAATTTCATAATTTTTCACCATGTAAATCAAGAGAACTAATTTTTTTACACTTTTGGGAAACCCTAAGTAGGGTTTGTAATTTTTTTCAAAGAAAATTTAATAAATTTCTTAATACTCAATGAAAATTGATAAAAAAAAAGAAAATGAAAGTAGATTCATGTTCCAACACATTGTAATTGGTTTCAGGTTGATATGTGGTCCATACAATTTGTACCAAATGAAAGAACAAGTCTGAATGTGAGAAAATGCATAGAAAATATTGTTTTCATTTACCAAATCTTCAACCACAATGCCTTCAACCCCCAATTCAAGTTTGGAGGGTGTATTTATAAATTTTACATTCATCCCAACTATTTCCAACAAAATTTTAATTAGTTTGTTCATAAAACACCATTTTTCCACTTTTTGCAAAAGTTGCTTGATAACTTTTTGAGCAACGTTGACAACTTTTACAATTTTTGACAAATAAGCCTATAACTCTCCAAAAGTGATCAGTATGATCCCCAAATGGTCATAAATGACCTTATTAGACTCTACAACATTCAAACAACCCAAAAACCAAAAATGACACAAAGACATGCTTATGAGCCTCCTGATGCCCCTACACCACAATTCTTAGACTACCCAATGCTACAAATTACTCACAGAGGTCAATAAATTAAAACTTACCTAGGAAAACTAGCAGTTTGTTCTATGAAATTGACCTTACTAGGAGCTTTGTGTTCTTCTCTTCTTCACTTAGCTAGTCCTTCAACTCTCGACAATTGTAATTATGGAAGCAAAGTGAACAACTACCCTCTTTATGACTCAGAATTGTAGTACCTTCTCCATTAATGACTGATAGATTATTCGCACAAGCGAACTAACAATTAGTCATTCTAGTTTATACTCCAACCATTGGTCTTCTTGATTTAAAACATGATCAATGATCATCCTCAAACATCACTCCTTTCTTTTACAAATGTGCTTTAAAAAAGCAATGATACCTTAGATAGCTACCACGTAGCCATCCACATATTCACAATATCTTTTGGACTCCATTGCTCATCGTAGTAATGCCTTGAAGTTATGTCCAAACTTTCATGATGAGCGATAACCCTTCTAATGGAAGGAATATTCCCCAATATATCCTTCATCACTTGTCACAGAAAGGTCACAAGGTTGCATGTGTACTTCGGTGAGGATGAACTCCCAGCGATACAAAGACATAACCTTAGCCCATTGCTTATCATTGTAATTGATTTGGAGTTGAGAGTGCTTTCAGTGATGGGTGAAACTAGTTATGACACTAGATGCAGACAAGTGGAAAAATCACATCTCTCCATTCTCAACATTTCCATCACTCATTGCCGCAATTGAAAAATGCGATGAAATATTTATGTGATGGTGTGACATAAGGAGGAAACAACATTCATCGTGCTTCATTGAAGAGGAACCAAGAAGCTGAAACATTTCAGTAGTGATATGAAAGGCACATAGCCATATCGCTCATCATAGTAATCAATTATGCAGATCAAATTTTTTCAGTGACACGTGATGTAAAAGAGAACCATAGGCTCATCGCTCATCGCAGTAATGAACCCGATGATAGAAACAATTTCAGTGATGAGTGATAGACTTAAGTGACTAAAATATGCACGTACACTAAGTTTTTTTAAAAAGAGGGACCACCTAAGACAACATAAGATAAATCCTTAAAATACAATAACATTTTGTGCAAGGATGTAAAGGCCAAACAAGGTCAAAACATCAACCTTATAAAATAAAGAAATTTTTCATACCAAGGCACATGAGAAAATTTAAGCAACGGGTAATGGGGAACCCTAACCACAAGGGGCCAGCCATTTCATGGACTCAAGGACATAAGTTTTTTTTAACTGACCAAAAATGGGCCACCATAGGTCAACAAAGGATTAGACCAAAAGACCAAGGGTTTAGATAAAGGAGAAAATCTTCTAAGTAAAACAACTCCCTACATAAAACCCTAAACCCTAATCATATCATATCAAATGGACACCAGACGAAAATGAATTTTTCAGACCAGTGGAATGTGAAACTCTGAGGGTTCTACCACAATAGTGAGTCTTCTACAATGGTAGAAGCTCAACATTTAATGTTGAAGATGATCCAATATTGTTGAACAACATTCCTCCCCTCAGGAAGAAACAAAACCAAGATGATATGCAAGATGTTTTCCCATTCCAAAAAGGAATATGAGGGGAGAATAATGATGTGTTATGTCTTTGAACGATGCTTAAGTGTCTCCATGTTGATGTCAAAAGCAAAAAAACTCCAAACAGGTGTTCTAGGCCACACAACTAAAGATGTTAATCCAAAACCTCCTAGAGATGAATGTAGAACATACTCCAAAGACAAAGAAACTACCTCTAAATAAGCCTCCTCCAAATTTTATCCAAAGGTATCCACACTCATTTCAAACTCCAAAGAGTTCAATCATATAGAGAATGAAAAGAGGGTTAGGTAATTCCCCCTCTCTCTCTCTTAGCTCACTCCCTCCCTCCCTCCATGTCTCTCTTCGTCCCTCTATTCCCGTAGACACTTAAAATCGTCATGATCGATATTGCAAATATGAATTTGATTATTAACACCATTTTCATCCTGAATCACCTCTTTTCAACCATTTAATTAAATAATATTAATTGTTTAATTAAATTCATCATTTTCTTCTATTAATTGGATAATGAATTTTATAGGTTAATTCATCCTCTTTCATACTAATTTTCATCCTATTTAATTAGATAATGCAACTTATTTAATTAAATCCCCTAGGTCTTCTTATTTGATTAAATAATCTTAATTTAATTTCATTAATCCCCCTTTTAATTAAATGAGTTAATTATTTAATTAAATATTCAAATTCATCCATCATGCACAATTAAATAATGTTTTAATTATTTAACTAACTAATTTATTTCATCCTCCCACTTGCAAAGAAATATTCCCATGGAATATTCCTCCATTTCCACTCCCTCCTAAATAAAAATATCTTGCAACAACCTCCTAAATTTTAGGACTCATGCTTCTTCAAATCAATGTGAGCTATTGATTAAATTCCTCAATACTTGTCAACTTTCAATCTCATCCATGGATTGAATTCTTGATTCATGCCATCTTCTCTTATTTATTTTCATCTATTGATAATCAATTCAATCTTGACCATTGATTCAACTATTTTTTTCTATACATAGTCCTCATTTCTATGAGAAAAGGATTCCCATTCATTTAGAGTAACTACACTAAAGTGAATTTTAGAGCATTCTTCATGAGCATTTCTTCATTTAGCATCCATTTTAGTTAAGCTTTGCATCCATTTTCATCAATTTCCATCAATGGCATCCATCTCCAAGATTTTTCAACTAAGGGATTGGGAAAGGGCTGACATTCCACATCAATGTAGCACCAATCCCCTAATGTGATGAGGTTTGATGCATTTAATTAGGTTTCCATTATGCATTTCTTTGATATTTTAGTTTTAATGGCTTCTTAATTTATTTATTTCAAGAATTTCAATGGGAGCATTGCTTACTTAGTTAGATCTTGGTTTATCTCTTATGATTTAATAATTTTTATCTTAGGTTATGATCATTCTCACTTCTAGGGTGGTTTCATCTAGTCTTGCAACTCGACTAGGAACCAACCTTGGTCTCACTCCAAATCAGGAAACAACACAACTTTCGGTACCCAATACAAAACCATTCCCAAAAACATCTCCATTCAACAAAATTCTCAACATCCAACATGCCAATAACATCCAATATCCACAACACAAGTTGGGCACCAACATTTCGTGCCCAACCATATTCTTCAATTACAAGTACCCAAAATGTTCCCAATGTTCCACAAAGTCAAGTGAGTCAAAAACTCCAAGTGAGTTTGCAAGGACAAGTGAACACGATAGTGCAAGGTCAGTCCTCAAGACAACAAGGTCAATCATCAAACCATCCAATTGACACTAAAATTCAAATGGTTCCACAAGTCCCTCAAATCAACCAAGGAAATACATCACATCAACTAGTCCCAAATCAAATCAACCAAGGAAACACAACAAGCCAGTTGGTCCCAAATCAAATCAACCAAGGAAACACAACAAGCCAATTGGTCCCAAATCAAATCAATCAAGGAAAACCATCAAATCAATTGGTCCCTCAACATAAAATCAATCAAGGAAATCCTTCAAATAAATTGGTCCCAAATCAAGGTATGCCACAAACATCACAACACCAAGTGGCATCATGTCAAGTATCTCAACCTTTGGTCCCTCAAATAATGCAAAATCAAATGGAACCTCAAGCTTACGTTCCTCCACCCCAATCCCAAATTTTTCAAGGATTTATAGAACAAAATCAAGGACAAAATATACCAAATCCAAATCAAATGTCCAATAATCAAAACTTGATCATACATCAACCACCCTAAAATCAGCCCAATCCACCTTCACAAATCACTCACAACATAATTCCCTATAGTCCAACACTCATTCCAAAAAATGAAAACATCTCAAGCCAATACATTCAAACAAGTCAATTTTTCCCAAATCAAAACACTATTCCATCATCTCAAGCACAAGATGCATTGCTTATCAAAAATATATTGTAAATCAACAACAACAACAAGCTCAATTGCGAGTGCAACAACAACAAGCTCAATTGCTAGTGTAACAATAACAGGCTCAATTACAAGCCCAACAACAAGAACAATTTCAAGCACAACAACAAGCACAATTACAAGCCCAACAATTGCAAGCGCAACAATAAGCATAATTACAAGCACAACAATATTCTCAACAACAACAAGGCTTGTATTACAACCCACAACAACCATACACAAGTATGCAACAAAATTTCTTGAACAAAAACTCTCAAGGAGCATACAACACACCATCACCATTTTCACCATTCAATATACAATATTAAAATCCACCATACACACCATATAACACACTCACTTATCAAAATCCCACATTTAATTCATCTACCATTCCACAATATAAAATGTATGCTCCACCACCAAACAATCCTCAAGATGACTTGTCCTCACAAATCAGAACACTTACATAACAAATTCAAGACATCCAAGTGGGGAAAAAAATTAATCACATGCACAATGAGACTTGTGTCCATACCCTTTTCATAGAAACATTCCAATGATACCATTCCTACCCAACTTTGAAATCCCCAAATTTAAAAATATAAATGGCATGGAAATTTGGAAGATCATATCAAAGAATTTTAAGTGGCATGTATTGAAGTAGAATACAATGAATCTTATTTGATGCATCTTTTCCCACATAGTTTTGGAGGCCAAGCAATAGAATGGTTCTCACATTTACCTTCGGAAATCCAAACTTTCCAAGAAATAATAGATCGGTTTGTGGATCACTTCTCCTACAACCTAGACATGGATGCAAGTTGAAATATACACCCTAAAATAGAACAAGGGTGAATCATTTGTGAATTTCTTGCAACAATGGAACCATAGAGTTAGCAAATTCAAATGGACAATTCCTAAAGAGCAACAAATAGGTATCATTATTGCCAATGTGGATACAGATTTATCCTTCCAACTAAAAATGCAAAGTGTCTCATCATACGATGAACTCATCCCTAGGGGTCTTAACATTGAAAGAGCCCTTATTGCACAAGGAAACATACAAGCATACAAGGACAACTTCACATCTACTAGTTCCAATGAAAATCCTCGTGTTTGGTTCAAGAACAAGAACATTACTAATGATGGTTTCATCGATGCAAAATTAGTCCTAAGTGCTCCAAAGAAAAAAAACACCCAACAAACAAACACGCAATGAAACACACAACAACCAAACACTTCCGGAAAATAACCAACACAAAATCAAGAATGCCAAAAATCAAGGAGGACCACCCCCTAGAGATAATTACCCTCAATGATGCAAGTACACACCTTTGGGGGAACCTATTAAAGTGGTCATGCAAAATCTAGTGTAATCCAATCTCATCATGCTCCCTAACTATCAAAATTACCAAGAACCTCAAGTCAAACCACCATGGTATAACAAGAAGGATATTTTTTATTTTCATAAAATCAAGGGACACAAGACAATGAGTTGCATGAAACTAAAAAATATCATTCAAGATCTTATCGACAATGGAGACA
>VDFB02270651.1:333511882-333611546 GCA_007258455.2 Sequoia sempervirens
AGGAATCCACCAACGAAACCTGCCAAAACTGAAGGAAGAGGAGCATATGACTCATATATATCTATCCATGGGATCCACTCTCCTGCAATGTGGGGATCCTGAAAGACCCTCTGCATGGCCTCTACCCCACCAACCTCCTCCGAGTCATGGACCACAATCTCTCCTACGAACGGTATGCGAAGGATACGCCATACATCCTCTGGCGTCACTGTCATCTCACCAGTGGGTAAATGAAAGGTGTTGTGGTCACTATGCCACCTCTCCGCCAAAGCCGTCAATAAACCCCTATTAAGTCTAATATGGGGCATGTCCAACAATGTAGCTAAACCACAGGAAGCAATATGCTGTCTCTCATCAGGAGACAGTCGCGAAATCATATCAAATGGCCAGGGGAACTGCTCCCGCACCTGAATCACATCCAACTGCTCCTGTACTCATGCAAAACAAAACATTTTAATCAGAATATCACAAGATCATCAAATTTTCTAAACATTGTGCTTTTTCCTATCAACCTATCAAATCATCAGGGAACCCTCATCTAACAATTGGGTTCATTCATTCAGAATGCATAATTATTCCTCACCTATCATGAGGGTAATTGTTATCAATCAATAGATCTCGCTCATCATGAGATCAATTCCCCATCAAGATCAAACTAAAATAGATGGAATCAAAAACAAATCGACGAAAATCAAATCGCACAATGCTACCAAAAGCGCTACAAAATCAACCTAACACGCTAAAATTTCTGGCGCGCTACAAAACCCACCAGGCGCCCTACAGATCTTACCCTGCGCGCTAAAATATCTGGCGCGCTACTAAAACTTCTGACGCGCTACAGAACTTACTGAACGCGCTACGCTATTGACCGGACGCGCTAAAACTATGACGCGCTACAGAAAATCACGGGCGTGCTACACCGCGTTCACCGCGCGCTACAACTCTAAAAACATGCAAAAAACATCAAAAATAAAGGCGCAAATTACGAGGATGAGTTGAGGTACATACCGGAGGTCCATAGTCGGCTAGACGCTGATGATGGCGCACACGCTCGAGTCGGTGGGTGTGGTATGGGATCGGCATCCTAGCTCTGAATGCTCTGGAGGGTATCTATCTCAAAATTTGTAAAAGTCAATGCACAAATGACTTTTGAAAATGACCTTTGGAGCATTTATAGGCTATTTTTTTGGGGGAATTTTATGGGATTTATTTATTTCTCATTCTGAGGAATAATTCTTGTCAATCACTGGGGCATTTACAATCTTGTCGGGAGATAAATTGTTTCTTCATCAATTCAACATCAAACCATCATAAAAATTCATAAAATATCCAAAATTCATCAATTTATCTCCCGAGGGGGCATATATCACTATCTTTTCAAAATTCATCATCTAGGACAAGTCTGGGGCATGCTTTAAAACCTTTCGTCAATACTGGCAGCCGAAGCAAAAACATTCTTTGAAACACTGTGTAAACACATCACTTCAAAGAGGGGCAAAATGTAGACACCTAAAAATGGTCTAGAGAATCCAATTAATCGAATACGCCTTATTTGATTAATTAATCTTAAATTCCTCTACTTAGTAAATAAATAGAAATATTTATTTATATTAAGTTCATTTATCAATTCTCCTATTTAAATAAACAAAATTAAAAACTTTGTTTTATTTAATTATTATCATTTTTATCACATTAATTCTCTCTTAAATTAAATAAACAAAATTAAAAACTTTGTTTTATTTAATTAGTATCATTTTTATCACATTAATTCTCTCTTAAATTAAATAAACAAAATTAAAAACTTTGTTTTATTTAATTATTATCATTATTTCTTCTATCTTAAAATTGAATACACAATTTAAATAATTCGTGTTATTTAATTTCACATTTCCTCTTAATTAAATAAAGATTGTCAAAAATCTTTTATTTAATTATCACTCTCCTTTAATTTAATAAAACCAAACCCTATAGTTTGATTTATTAAATTATTTATTCCTCATTTTTGATAAATTTAAATAAATTAAAATTATTTAAATTTATTGCATAAAGTTTGCACTATTCCCTCACCAATAAATATTTATTTCTCACCAATCAAATTAATGGCACTGCCATTCACGGGAAATGCTTCAGGGAAAATCTGCAGGAAGATCTCTCAACAACCTTCCATCCACCTTCCCTCTTATATTGCCTGGTGTTTTCATGGGGAGAAACCATTCCCCATGATCAGCTCCTTCTTCTCATCCCAAGCCTTTAGATTCTCCAGAAGAAATCATAGCCCCTCATCCCGGTTTCCTGTACAATTATGCTGCCGTGAAAGCTATAAATACAGCTCTTGGGCTGCAAGAAAAGGATCCCAACAAATGTAATCTTACTCTGTAGGTTTCCAAAGCACTCAAGCATCCAATTCATCCAACAATCATCCAACAACCATCCAACATCCATCCAACATCAGCATTTGCAGCCATGGCTGCCATTAGCATAGAGTTTGCATATTTAGATTAAAATAGAGTAGCATAATCTCATTTCTCATTCTCTAAGTGTCACTTAATAGTTTAATTAGCTTAAGCATCTGAGAGCTAAGTAAATTAGAGAAGTCTTTAGAGTTAGAGAGCAATAGGATAGCATTTTGAAGCTTTTTTAGTTTAATTTAGTTTAAATTCATTGAGTTTTAGATACAATTATCCTATTTAGAAGCGTAGAGGCATTGTTTATTTAGTTTTCCCCTTTTACACGCTTACACATCAAATCATCACATCATCTAAATTGCATAAGAAAAATATCAAAAACAATCATCTACATAATTGCATTTTCATTTACATTATCATATAATACATCAAACTTTAGAGGTATCATTATATTTATCATTCATTCATCCATTCATTGCATCATATATTTGCACTTGAAATATCAAAAATATAGTGCATTATATTCCATTTATAACATTATGTCATATATCATAGAAACGTCATATCCAAAATCATACATATAGATGCATTTTCATATCATTTAGGTAAATACATTACTACACGACTATAATCATGCATCCATGCATCATCATCATAAGCATAATCACATGTAAAATCATAAATAAAACATCATAAATCATAAGCATGTCATTATGATCATAAATTGCATCCATAACATCATCATATAAATCATCACATGGCATATAGAATAGGAAGTTAAATGCATCCATCATTAAACCATATAGAACACATATAGATCGATCAATCTGCCGCATATCATATGAATCTCAAAAAATCATAAATGTCAAGTATACAATGATGTCTAAAATGAAAAGAGATACAACATCAAAAATGGTTGTGTATAAAAAAATCAGACTACACATCATGTCTCAAATATATCATGGAATCCAATCATGGAGCTATGTGGTGCTAGCTCTAGATGGTGCAGGCATCTCTGGACCAGTGCTTCCCCCACCAGACATACCAGGATCTCTCAAATCTCTCTAAAGAGGCTATGTCACACCCGTGCTAACAGTCCTAGAATGAGTCTTGCCTAATCGAGACTGAGCATAACTGACTCTCTACTCGGAGGGAACTAAATCATGGTATTGTCCCCTGTAATACTCAACCTCTCTACCCACATGGAGAACCTCTCTCATATAATCGGCCATAGAGGTACCATTGGCTACTCTCTGTAGTCTCTCACTTGTCAATTGTACCTACTTTGTAGCTTGTCTAGCTACATCTCTCTCAATTGTCAAAGAGGCTATATGTTCCTAGGCGGCTTCTAACCATGCCTGTACCTATGAAAGAGTCTAGGAATGATCCTATGCCTGAGACTACATATGTGTCTGTGTCTACACTAATAACCCTCAAGCCTAAATCAGCTAACCCTGTAATGTATGTACCTGCACCTGTAAACTCATAATTTGAGTCTGTTGATGTTGGGAAGGTACCCCAATATGCACACGCTGCTCTGTGGGAGCTATCAGTGATCACCTCTTACGAGGCACCATGAAGTCTTTGACACCCAATGATAGATCCGCTCCACCTAATCCACCTATTCCACCTACTCCACCTGATCCACTTGCTCCGCCTAATCCACCTCCACCACCCCCATCTCCACCATCTCCATCTCCCTCCTCATCACTAGTACTATCCTCCTCACCACCCTCCTCTCTCCTCCATCAACGATAGTGTGCAATAGCAACCTTATCCTCACCAAGTAGTGGCACTGGCTCATCAAGAATAGAGATCTGTGGAAAAGGATGTAGGGCCAGGTACTCTACATAATCTACTATGATAGGTTCCTCAATAATCTCAAGATGAATCTCCCACACCAAAAGCTATAGACCCAGGTACTCCTCAACTATAGTATCATATGATAGGCCAAGTCCCCAATCAGAGGAATCTATCTGATGTCGGGCGTAATGTGAAACACCATAGGGCATGCCTTGTACTATGTCGTATTGTCTAAGTACCCTCCTGAATAAAAATATATCTATAAAAAAATGAGTCCTGCCAATTAGAAAAGTAGACTAACAGAGGTATGGCATCTCTATATCATCAACATCCCAGTGCTCACAATCTAGATAGGGTCGCCATGTAACGACCTCTACATCATCCAAGACTCTCCTCCAATGCTCCAACTTACCCAATCTAGGCTGAGTAAGTCGACCTGCGTAAATGTGAACATAAAGCCTCATGGTAGGTCACTGTCTAACCAACACTAGACGCATAACAACTATATGCTCCCATGCCCACACCTGAAGTAATGTAAACACAGAAGACAAACTGTGACCTCAGAGGTAGATCACCTGATGCAAATCAATGTAAAGGTGAGTGAGCATACACATACCCATGCATATCTAGTACCATGGATGATCATGTTATCCAAAATGCGGCCCCACCCAACAGAAAGTCCCTTTGACATGCGATCAGGACAAAGGAACCCTCCAATGAAACCAACAAGTACCAATGACAAGGTAGCATAGGCATCCACCATCTCTAACCATGGGATCTCATAACCACAAATTATATCATCCTAAAAAACTCGTCGTAGAGCATCAATCCCACCTTGCTCTAAAGAATCATAAAAAAAACCTCCCCAACAACAGGTATCCTCAAAATCTGCTACACATCCTCGGAAGTCACTGTCATCTCACCGGTAGGAAGATGGAAGGTATTATGCTCGCTATACCACCTATCTGCTAGGAATGTCAGGAGACCCCGATTAATCCTAATCTGGGGCATAAATAAAAGAGAAGACAAACCACAACGCGTGATAACTATTGTCTCAGGTTGCACTAGCTATGGTATCAAATCGAATGTCCTAAGAAACCGCTCTCGAATCTGTAAGTTCGTCAATGACTCCTATCATCACAAAATACTGAAAGTCAAAAATCTTTGTCAAATCATTAAACATCAATCAGCCTATCAAATCAAATTAGCTCTAGTGAT
The DNA here is from genome assembly GCA_007258455.2 of Sequoia sempervirens. Classification (NCBI taxonomy): domain Eukaryota; kingdom Viridiplantae; phylum Streptophyta; class Pinopsida; order Cupressales; family Cupressaceae; genus Sequoia; species Sequoia sempervirens. The sequence goes on from VDFB02270651.1 coordinate 333,517,309, forward strand.
ACTTCGCTAAAATCTCATGAGTAATTATCATTGAACCTCACCTATCATAAGTTCAATCATCAAACTATCATTGTACCTCACCTATCATGAGGTCAATCATCAATCTAAAATTGTACCTCGCCTATCATGAGGTCAATTGCTCAAATCAACCTCACCTATCATGAAGTTTATCAATCAAACTATAATTATTCCTCGTCTATCATGAGGTTAATTATCATCAATCAATCATCAAACCTTTCCTATTATGAGGTTGATAAACATCTAATCTATCAGAACAATCAATCAAATCAAATCAAATCAAATCAAAGGCTGGCACAATCGAAAATCAACAAAATCAAGGCGTCAATTAACAAATTTCATCATTCTGATTTGGATACCTAAAACAGTTTTTCAATGCACCAGAAAAGTCAAAGCGCCATTTAAACTCATTAATGCACCAAAACAGGCGGTCATTGTGCTAATTTGGTCTAAATGCTATTTAAAGACATCTATTCACTATTTCAGGTGCCCAATGCGCCAAATCAGTTGATGCACCATTTTGGGGAGTCAACATGCTAAACTAGATGGTCAATGTGCCATATCGTTCAATGTGCTAATCTATTATACCTATGCGCCAATCTATCTATCCTATGCGTTAAAAAATTGATACACTAATCTAACCTATCGATGCACTAAAATAGATAACCTATGTGCTATTTTGATGGATGCACTACTACAGCAAGTGGATTTGCTACTGCAGCCTACGTATGCGCTAAAAGAAACTAAAACATCTCAAAACTGAATTCAAACAAATAAAAGACACAAAAATCGAAATGCACAAAACACAAGGAGGTTTCTAGGGTACATACCGGAGGTCTGTAGGAAGCTAGGCAGTTGTGTCGACACACACGCTCAAAACGATGAGTGTGGTAGGGGATTGACATTTTGCTCCAAATGGCTCCAAATCACTCTCTCTCAAATTTCAAAACTCAATATACACAAATGAGTTCAAAATCAACCTTTTTAGCTTTTTAATAGAGTGATAAAAGGGATTTTTGGTGGGATTTAATTAATTTCTTTCAAAGAGGATTAATTCAAATTTCATCACAGGGACATTTTTCACAATTATTTGTCAGGAGATAAATCGCCGCTTCATCAAATTATCACAAAAATAATAAAAACTTGAAAATTTCTAAAAAAATCCAGAAAATAAAAAATTCATCAATTTATCTCCCGAGGGGGCATATATACATCATCACAGCAAAATCAATGTTTGGGGCATATCAAAAAAAAATCGTCAATATTGGCAGCAGTAGCAAAATTTTCTTTGAAGCAATGCATAAACACCACTTCAAAGAGGGGAAAAATGTATACACCTAAAAATGGTCTAGATAATTTAATTAATTAAATACAATTTATTTTATTAATTAACCTTTAATTCATCTACTATTAAATAAATAGAAATATTTACTTATATAGTTCACTTCTAATTCTTCCATCTTTATCATATTATTTTATCTTAATTAAATAAATGAATTTAATACTTTGTTTTATTTAATTATCGAATTCTTCTATAATTATCTTCCATCTTAATCACATCATTTCAACTAAATTAAATAAACAAGTTTCATACTTTGTTTTATTTAATTATCATATTTTCTTCCATATTTATTTAATAAACAACTTACTATAGTTTGTTTTATTAAATTAAATATCTTCTTTTCCTAAATTGATTAAATCTAAATATTCAATTGAAGTATATTTCTATAGCTAATCATATCCACCTACCAAATTAGATATGAAATATCTAATTAATTCATCTCAACCTTCACGGGAAAATTTGGAGACAAATAGGAGACAAATTTGTAGACAAACTTATTCATCTTCTTCCATTGATTATTCCTATCTTCTGGCTGAGTGTTGTTGTGGGGAGGAACAATCTCCATAATCATCTCAGGATTCTTCATCCTTCACCATTCAATCCTTCATGATTAAATCCAAACCTTTGTTTTTCTTCCCCTTCACAAATGTGTTGTCGGGAATCTATAAATAAAACCTCTATCTACAGGAAAAGGATCCCAATCTTGTGCAAACTTACTCTGCAGAAATATCAATTGAGCAATCAAGAATTTTAGCAAATAGAAATAGCAATATCAAATAGCATATCATTTAGTTTAAAATCATGTATTTCATTATAGATTGCATCTTAATATAGTTTTTATTATCATATCACACCATATAGCTTTCATTATCAGCAATCAGTATCATAGCTTTTACATCATATAGCTTGCATATCATTTAATAATCATATAGATTATCATTCTCATTCTATAGATTGACATTTTAACAGTCACAGTGAAATAAAAATTTGAGAGCCCCGTGATTCAATAAATCTTTGGAGATAGAGAGCAATATGACACTTTCAGTAGATTCTTGCTTAAATTATATTAATTTTTGTTTAGATCTATTAATATAATGTCTTATTGATTGTGTTGACTATCATTTACTCACATTTTACTCACACACATTCCAATTGGTTTTAGGTTGATATGTAGTTCATACAATTCATACCAAATGAAAGAATAGGTTTGAATGTGAGAAAATGCACAAAAAATGCTTGTTTTCATTTACCAAATCTTCAACCACAATTCCTTCAACCACCAATTCGATTTTGGAGTGTTTATTTATAAATTTTACATTCATCCCAACTATTTCCAACCACCTTTTAATTAGTTTTTTCATAAAACAAAATCTTGCCACTTTTTGCAAAACTTGTTTAACAACTGTTTGAGCAACATTGACAACTTTTACAATTTTTGACCAATAAGCCTATAACTCTCCAAAAGTGATCAATATGATCCCAAATGGTCATAAATGACCTTATTAGAATCCAAAACATTCAAACAACCCAAAAAAAAAAAAATGACACAAATGCATGCTTATGAGGCTCTTGATGCCCCTACACCATACTCCCAAGGAAAGGAAATTTGAGCTCCACCTCAAATATGAATCTTCTTTCTTGTCTTCCAATTTTGTTGCATGTGTGCATTGTTTCCTTGTTTTTGGATCTCAAATACATTTGTATCAACTGGTACACTTGTACTTGTTGGTCCAACAACATGCTTCTTGAGCCAAGGCCAACTTGGTACAATGTAGCCATGTGTTTTTGTTTGTTTTCTTGTTCTAGCTTGACCTTGGGCTGCAAGTGTAAATGTATTGTCTCTTTCATCCACTTTGTCTTTGTTACCTACACATGTAACAAACATATTAAAGAAATCATATTCTTCTTCTTCATACTTCACTTCTTCATCCACCTCATGTTGTTTTCCATACATTCTTTCCTCCTCATGATTCTCCAAAATATTTGGCTTCACCTCAACCTTACTCAGCCATTCATTTTCATTTTTGAATTGCTCATCTATTTTTTTTTCTCCTTGACATCAACATTCTCAACTCGTTGTTCTTCTCTTGAGAACCATGCTATCTCCTTATCCTCCATGACTATCTTCCCCCTTTGGACTATCCTTGAGTCCTCTCCAAATTCTTTTGTTGTCTCTTCTTCTTTTTCCTAAACATCACCCACTTCAACATTAATGTCACTATTACTTTCATTAGTTTGAGTAAATTCAATAGAAATTTCTTTCATTTCTTGTTCAACTGGTTTTTCAAACAATATGTTATCAAAACTTATTACCTCATCCATTACCTCATTTTTCTCTGCTTCATATTGTCATGCATATGTCTTCTCACCTAACAACAAGCTTTCAATTCCTATGCACTCACCCTTCAAGGCTACTAATGCATATTTTGTCCCATATTTTTCGAACTCATATGTGTTGTTTTCCCTGTTATACTTTGATGCCCTGCTATAATGCCACAACCTTCCAAACACAATGTGACATACATCCAAATGCATAATATCACAAACTATTTCATCCTTATAATTGCCTATGTGAAACTCAACTTTGCATTGCTCGCGTATGGTTACCTGGTTACCTTTTTTAAGCCAACTCATTGAATAGGGTGTGGGGTGTGGTATTCTTTCCAAACCCAATTTATCTACAATGTATTCAGAGATAATATTATCCATGCAGTTATCTGAAATCACAAATTGACAACATTTACCTTTGGACTTACAGGTAATCTAGAATAATCCTTGCTTAGCCAACTTGCTTTCTTTCTTGGCTGTCATTTCTTCTTCATGTAGCCTTTCTGCCACTTTGAGCAATGTATTTAATCCTGATGATGTCCTTTTCCCATATTTCTTCTTATTAAGAGTCATCATTAAACATAAAATCTCACTAAACCATATTAGCCAAAATAATAGATCATTTTCCAAAGATCTTCTAGCTTTGATACCAAAATGTTGTAGAGAAAACATAGATTTGTTTCAATTGGCACTTCACACAATGGTGCATTCCAAATATCAACTAGGTGCATCCTAGTTCACCCTAGTCATTTTTCCTAAAAGGAATTCAATAAGAAAGAATAACTTGATACATGGAATAAATGGTTGTTCAAGCCCACACACAAACCAACTTGATGTTTGATAACCCTTCATGTTCTCCTCTAAAAAATTGACCCATATACTATATCAAATTCTACATGTATTTAGAGTTTATCCCTTTGTTGACAAAATTTATTTAGGAAAACAATCTATATCTCCTCATGGCCATAATTTCTCAAGCCCAAAAATTGGAATCATTTAAGGCATGTAAAGAAAGACTTCAATTGAAAATTTTAGAATTGTTCACCATGTAAATCAAGAGAAATGAATTTTTTACACTTTCTAGAAACCCTAGGCAAGGTTTGTAACTGTTTTCAAAGAAAATGCAATAACTTTCTTAATACTCAATGAAAATTGATGAAAAAAAAAAGAAAATGAAAATAGATTCATATGCCAAAACATTCCAATTGATTTCAAGTCGATATGTGATCCGTACAATTTGTACCAAATGAAAGAACAGGTCTGAACGTGAGAAAATGCACAAAAAATGATTGTTTTCATTTACCAAATCTTCAACCACAATGCCTTCAAACCCCAATTAAAGTTTGGAGGGTGTATTTATACATTTTACATCCATCCCAAATGTTTCCAACCACCTTTTAATTATTTTTTTCATAAAACACCATTTTGCCACTTTTTGCAAAAGTTGCTTGACAACTTTTTGAGCAACATTGACAACTTTTACAATTTTTGACCAATAAGCCTATAACTCTCCAAAAGTGATCAATATGATCGAAAATGGTCATAAATGACCTTATTATACTTTGAAACATTTAAACAACCCAAAAACCAAAAATGACACAAATACATGCTTATGAGGCTCCTGATGCCCCTACCCGTACTCTCAAGGAAAAGAAATTTGAGGTCCACCTCAAAAATGAATCTTATTTCTCGTCTTCCAGTTCCATTGCATGTGTGCATTATTTCCTTGTTTTTGGATCTCAAATACATTTGTATCAACAGGTGCACCTGTGCTTATTGTTCTGACAACATGCTTCTTGAGCCAAGGCCAACTTGGTATAATGAAGCCATGTTCTTTTGTTTGTTTTCTTGTTCTAGCTTGACCTTGGACTGCAATTGTAAATGTATTGTCTCTTTCATCCACTTTGTCTTTGATACCTGCACATGAAACAAACATATTAAAGAAATCATATTCTTCTTCTTCATACTTCACTTCTTTATCCACCTCATTTTGTTTTCCATACATTATTTCCTCCTCATGATTCTTCAAAATATTTGGCTTCACCTCAACCTTACTCAACCATTCATTTTCATTTTTGAATTTCTCATCCATTCTTTTTTTCTTCTTGACATCAACATTCTCAACTTGTGGTTCTTCTCTTGAGAGCCATGCTATCTCCTTATCCTCCATGACTATCTTCCCCCTTTGGACTATCCTTGAGTCCTCTACAACTTCTTCCTGAACATCACCCACTTCAACATCAATGTCACTAATACTTTCATTAGTTTGAGCAAATTCAAAAGAAATTTCTTTCATTTCTTGTTCAACTGGTTTTTCAAACAACATGTTATCAAAACTTATTACCTCATCCATTACCTCATTTGTCTCTTCTTCATACTATTGTACATATGTCTTCTCACCTAACAACAAGCTTTCAATTCCTATGCACTCACCCTTCAAGGCTACTAATGCATATTTCGTCTCATCTTTGTCTAACTCATATGTGTTTTTTTTCTTGTTATACTTCATTTCCCTACTATAATGCCACAACCTTCCAAACACAATGTGACATACATCCAAATGCATAATATCACAAACTATTTCATCCTTAAAATTTTTGATGTGAAACTCAACTTTGCATTGCTCATGTACGGTTACTTGGTTACCTATTTGAAGCCAACACACTGAATAGGGCATGGGGTGTGGTATTCTTTCCAAACCCAATTTTTCTACCATGTATTTGGAAATAATATTATCCATGCAGTTATCTGAAATCACAACCTGACAAAATTTACCTTTGGACTTGCAGGTAGTTCGGAATAATCCTTACTTAGCCAACTTGTTTTCTTCCTTGGCTGTCATTTCGTCTTCATGTAGCCTCTCTACCACTTTGAGCAATGTATTTAATAATTATGATGCCCCTTTCCCATCTTTCTTCTTATTAAGAGCCATCCTTAAACATCAAATCTCACTAAACCACATTATCCAAAATAATAGATCATTTCCCAAAGATCTTCTAGCTCTAATACCAAAATGATGCAAAGAAAAATTAGATTTGTTTCAATTGACACTTCACACAATGGTTCCTTCCAAATATCAACTAGGTGCATCCTAGTTCACCCTAGTCATTTTTCATAAAAGGCATTCAATAAGCAATACTAACTTGATACATGGAATAAATGGTTGTTCAAGCCCACAAAAAACCCAATTTGATGTCTTATATCCCTTCATGTTCTCCTCTAAGAAATTGACCCATGTACTATATCAAATTCTACATGTATTTAGAGTTTATCCCTTTATTGACAGAATTTATTTAGGAAAACAATCTATATTTCCTCATGGCCATCATTTCTTAGGCCCAAACTTTGGAATCATTTATGGAATGTAAAAACAGACTTAAATTGAAAAGTTAAGAATTTTTCACCATGTAAATCAAGAGAAATGATTTTTTTACACTTTTTGGAAACCCTAGGTAGGGTTTGTAACTGTTTTCAAAGAAAATGCAATAACTTTCTTAATACTCAATGAAAATTGATAATAAAAAAAAAAGAAAATGAAAGTAGATTCATGTTCCAACACATTGTAATTGGTTTCAAGTTGATATGTGGTCCATACAATTTGTACCAGATGAAAGAACAACTCTGAATGTAAGAAAATGCATAGAAAATCTTGTTTTCATTTACCAAATCTTCAACCACAATGCCTTCAACCCCCAATTCAAGTTTGGAGGGTGTATTTATAAATTTTACATTCATCCCAACTATTTCCAACAACATTTTAATTAGTTTGTTCATAAAACGCCATTTTGCTACTTTTTGCAAAAGTTGCTTGATAACTTTTTGAGCAACGTTGACAACTTTTACAATTTTTTACCAATAAGCCTATAACTCTCCAAAAGTGATAAATATGATCCCCAAATAGTCATAAATGACCTTATTAGACTCTAAAACATTCAAAAAACCCAAAAACCAAAAATGACACAAAGACATGCTTATGAGCCTCCTGATGCCCCTACACCACAATTCTTAGACTATCCAATGCTACAAATTATTCACAGAGGTCAAGAAATTAAAACTTACCTAGGAAAACTAGCAAGTTGTTCTCTGAAATTGACCTTACTAGGAGCTTTGTGTTATTCTCTTCTTCACTTATCCAGTCCTTCAACTCTCGACAATTGTAATTATGGAAGAAAAGTGAACTACCCTCTTTATGACTCGGAATTGTAGCACCTTCTCCATTAATGGCTAATAGATTATTCACGCAAGCAATCTGACAAGTAGTCATTCCAATTTAAATCCAACCATTGGTCTTCTTGATTTAAAACATGATAAATGATCATCCTCAAACATCGCTCCTTGCTTTTACAAATGTGCTTTAAAAAAGCAATGATACCTTAGATAACTGCCATGTAGCCATCCATGTATTGACAATATCTTTTGGACTCCATCGCTCATCGTAGTAATGCCTTGAAGTTATGTCCAAACTTTGATGATGAGTGATAACCCTTCTAATGGAAGGAATATTCCCCAGTATATCCTTCATCACTTGTCACAGAAAGGTCACAAGGTTGCATTTGTACTTCTGCGAGGATGAACTCCCAGCGATACAAAGACATAACCTTAGCCCATTGCTTATCGTTGTAATTGATTTGGAGTTGAGAGTGCTTTTCGTGATGGGTGAAACTAGTTATGACACTAGATGCAGACAAGTGGAAAAATTGCATCTCTCCATTCTCAACCTTTCCATCACTCATTGCAGCAACTGAAAAATGAGATGAAATATTTTTGTGATGGTGTGACATAAGGAGGAAACAACATTCATCGTGGTTCATTGAAGAGGAACCAAGAAGCTGAAACATTTTAGTGATAAGTGATATGAAAGGCACATAGCCATATTGCTCATCATAGTAATCAATTATGAAGATATAATTTTTTCAGTGACACGTGATGTAAAAGAGAACCATAGGCTCATTGCTCATCACAGTAATGAACCCGATGATAGAAACAATTTCAGCGATGAGTGATAGACTTAAGTGACTAAAATATGCACGTACACTAAGTTTTTTTTAAAAGAGGGACCACCTAGGACAACATAAGATAAATCCTTAAAATATAATAACATTTTGTGCAAGGATGTAAAGGCCAAACAAGGTCGAAACATCAACCTTATAAAATAAAGAAATTTCTCATACCAAGGCACATGAGAAAATTTAAGCAACGGGTAACGGGGAACCCTAACCACAAGGGGTCAGTCATTTCATGGACTCAAGGACATAAGTTTTTTTAAACTGACCAAAAATGGGCCACCATAGGTCAACAAAGGATTAGACCAAAAGACCAAGGGTTTAGATAAAGGAGAAAATATTCTAAGTAAAAAAACTCCCTACATAAAACCCTAAACCCTAATCATATCATATCAAATGGACACCAGACGAAAATGCATTTTTCAGACTAGTGGAATGTGAAACTCTGAGAGTTCTACCACAATGGTGAGTCTTCTTCAATGGTAGAATCTCAAAATTGAATGTTGAAGATGATCCAATATTGTTGAACAACATTCCTCCCCCCCGGGAAGAAACAAAACCAAGATGATATGCAAGATTTTTTCCCATTCCAAAAATGAATATGAGGGGAGAATAATGATATGTTATGTCTTTGAATGATGCTTAAGTGTCTCCATGTCGATGTCAAAAGCGAAAAAACTCCAAACAGGTGTTCTAGGCCACACAACTAAAGATGTTAATCCAAAACCTCTTAGAGATGAATGTAGAACATACTCCAAAGACAAAGAAACTACCTCCTCTAAATAAGCCTCCTCGAAATTTTATCCAAAGGTATCCACACTCATATCAAACTCCAAAGAGTTCAATCATATAGAGAATGAAAAGAGGGTTAGGTAATTCCCCCTCTCTCTCTCTTAGCTCACTCCCTCCCTCCCTTCCTCCATGTCTCTCTTCGTCCCTCTATTCGTGTAGAAACTTAAAATCGTCATGATCGATATTGCAAATATGAATTTGATTATTAACACCATTTTCATCTTGAATCACCTCTTTTCAACCATTTAATTAAATAATATTAATTGTTTAATTAAATTCATCATTTTCTTCTATTAATTGGATAATGAATTTTATGAGGTTAATTCATCCTCTTTCATACTAATTTTCATCCCATTTAATTAGGTAATGCAACTTATTTAATTAAATCCCCTGGGTCTTCTTATTTGATTAAATAATCTTAATTTAATTTCATTAATCCCCCTTTTAATTAAATGAGTTAATTATTTAATTAAATATTCAAATTCATCCAGCATGCACAATTAAATAATGTTTTAATTATTTAACTAACTAATTTATTTCATCCTCCCACTTGCAAAGAAATATTCCCATGGAATATTCCTCCATTTCCACTCCCTCCTAAATAAAAATATCTTGTAACAACCTCCTAAATTTTAGGACGCATGCTTCTTCAAATCAATGTGAGATATTGATTAAATTCCTCAATACTTGTCAACTTTCAATCTCATCCATGGATTGAATTCTTGATTCATGCCATCTCCTCTTATTTATTTTCATCTATTGATAATCAATTCAATCTTGACCATTGATTCAACTATTTTTTCCTATAAATAGTCCTCATTTCTATGAGAAAAGGATCCCCATTCATTTAGAGTAACTACACTAAAGTGAATTTTAGAGCATTCTTCATGAGCATTTCTTCATTTAGCATCCATTTTAGTTAAGCTTTGCATCCATTTTCATCAATTTCCATCAATGGCATCCATCTCCAAGCTTTTTCAACCAAGGGATTGGGAAAGGGTTGACATTCCACATCAATGTAGCACCAATCCCCCAATGTGATGAGGTTTGATGCATTTAATTAGGTTTCCATTATGCATTTCTTTGATATTTTAGTTTTAATGGCTTCTTAATTTATTTTTTTCAAGAATTTCATTGGGAGCATTGCTTACTTAGTTAGATCTTGGTTTATCTCTTATGATTTAATCATTTTTAGCTTAGGCTATGATCATGCTCACTTCTAGGGTGGTTTCATATAGTCTTGCAACTCGACTAGGAACCAACCTTGGTCTCACTCCAAATCTAGGAAAGAACACAACTTTGGGTACCCAAGACACAACCATTCCCCAAAACATCTCCATTCAAAAACATTCTCAACATCCAAACATGCCAATAAAATCCAATATCCACAACACAACTTGGGCACCAACATTTTGTGTCCAACCATATTCTTCAATTACAAGTACCCAAAATGTTCCCAATGTTCCACAAAGTCAAGTGAGTCAAAAACTCCAAGTGAGTTTGCAAGGACAAGTGAACACGATAGTGCAAGGTCAATCCTCAAGACAACAAGGTCAATCATCAAACCATCCAATTGACACTAAAATTCAAATGGTTCCACAAGTCCCTCAAATCAACCAAGGAAATACATCACATCAACTAGTCCCAAATCAAATCAACCAAGGAAACACAACAAGCCAATTGGTCCCAAATCAAATCAACCAAGGAAACACAACAAGCCAATTGGTCCCAAATCAAATCAATCAAGGAAAACCATCAAATCAATTATTCCCTCAACATCAAATCAATCAAGGAAATCCTTCAAATAAATTGGTCCCAAATCAAGGTATGCCACTAACATCACAACACCAAGTGGCATCATGTCAAGTATCTCAACCTTTGGTCCCTCAAATAATGCAAAATCAAATGGAACCTCAAGCTCACATTCCTCCACCCCAATCCCAAATTTTGCAAGGATTTATAGAACAAAATCAAGGACAAAATATACCAAATCCAAATCAAATGTCCAATAATCAAAACTTGATCATACATCAACCACCCTAAAATCAGCCCAATCCACCTTCACAAATCACTCACAACATAATTCCCTAAAGTCCACCACTCATTCCAAAAAATGAAAACATCTCAAGCCAATACATTCAAACAAGTCAATTTGTCCCAAATCAAAACACTATTCCATCATCTCAAGGACAAGATGCATTGCTTATCAAAAATCTATTATAAATCAACAACAACAACAAGCTCAATTGCGAGTGCAACAACAACAAGCTCAATTTCCAGTGCAACAACGACAAGCTCAATTGCTAGTGTAACAATAACAGGCTCAATTACAAGCCCAACAACAAGAACAATGTCAAGCACAACAACAAGCACAATTACAAGCCCAACAATTGCAAGTGCAACAATAAGCATAATTACAAGCACAACAATATTCTCAACAACAACAAGGCCTGTATTACAACCCACAACAACCATACACAAGTATGCAACAAAATTTCTTGAACCAATACTCTCAAGGAGCATACAACACACCATCACCATTTTCACCATTCAATACATAATATTAAAATCCATCATACATACCATATAACACACCCACTTATCAAAATCCCACATTTAATTCATCTACCATTCCACAATATAACATGTATGCTCCACCACCAAACAATCCTCAAGACGACTTATCCTCGCAAATCAAAACACTTACATAACAAATTCAAGACATCCAAGTGGGGAAGAAAATAAATCACATGCACAACGAGACTTGTGTCCATACCCTTTTCATAGAAACATTACAATGATACCATTCCTGTCCGACTTTGAAATCCCCAAATTTAAAAATATAAATGGCATGGAAATTTGGAAGATCATATCAAAGAATTTTAAGTGGCATGTATTGAAGTAGAATACAATGAATCCTATTTGATGCATCTTTTCCCACATAGTTTTGGAGGCCAAGCAATAGAATGGTTCTCACATTTACCTTCAGGAAATCCAAACTTTCCAAGAAATAATAGATCGGTTTGTGGATCACTTCTCCTACAACCTAGACATGGATGTAAGTTTGGAAGAAATATACACCCTAAAATAGAACAAGGGTGAATCATTTGTGAATTTCTTGCAACAATGGAACCATAGAGTTAGCAAATTCAAATGGACAATTCCTAAAGAGCAACAAATAGGTATCATTATTGCCAATGTGGACGCAGATTTATCCTTCCAACTAAAAATGCAAAGTGTCTCATCATACGATGAACTCATCCCTAGGGGTCTTAACATTGAAAGAGCCCTTATTGCACAAGGAAACACACAAGCATACAAGGAAAACTTCACATCTACTAGTTCCAATGAAAATCCTCTGTGTTTGGTCCAAGAACAAGAACATTACTAATGATGGTTTCATCGATGCAAAATTAGTCCTAAGTGCTCCAAAGAAAAAAAACACCCAACAAACAAACACGCAATGAAACACACAACAACCAAACACTTCCGGAAAATAACCAACACAAAATCAAGAATGCCAAAAATCAAGGAGGACCACCCCCTAGAGATAATTACCCTCAATGATGCAAGTACACACCTTTGGGGGAACCTATTAAAGTGGTCATGCAAAATCTAGTGTAATCCAATCTCATCATGCTCCCTAACTATCAAAATTACCAAGAACCTCAAGTCAAACCACCATGGTATAACAAGAAGGATATTTTTTATTTTCATAAAATCAAGGGACACAAGACAATGAGTTGCATGAAACTAAAAAATATCATTCAAGATCTTATCGACAATGGAGACATAACTATAGATCAGAAATCATGAAATAAATATTTTAAAATATATAAGAACCTGATGCTAGACCATAGCAAGGTAATTGACAATGGAAAAGGGAAGGATTACACCAATGTAGGTCATTTCTACAACAATGTGGTAGCATCTTGTGATGACTTTATATATGTCATCATGATTAAAGGGCCTAGTGTAGAGTGTGGAGTCACCACACGTTGAGGAAAGGTCACCATTCAAGGAGCGCCATCACAATCTAGGGCACCATTCACACTTCCAAAGTTGAACCCTAGTGATTATAGTCACAAACCAATTGAAGAATACCCTTGCCTAAATCTCCATCTTGGACTTACTAAAAATATCTCCTACTCATAGGGACATCTTAGAAAAGGCTTTGTCAGCTTCTTCCATACTCGAGAATCTTGATACTGAATAATTCCAAGCTATGATTGAACACATTACCACTCCTCATCTTCTCACCTTTTTTGAGTAAGACCTCCCAATGCATCCATCACACAATCATGCATTTCATCTTGAAGTCCTTGTTCAAAAAAATAAAGTCAAAGAGTCTTGGTGAATGGAGGTGTTGGTCTGAATATTTGTACCCTTCAACTAATCAAGAACTTGGGTTACTCTGAAGATGTTATTGAAAATAAAAAAAGGTGTTACTATAAGGGCATATGATGATCAAGAACAGGTTTCTCAAGGAACAATCAAAATCCCCATCCAAGTAGGATCCATAATTATGGAAACTACTTTCCAAGTGCTTAACCTCAACCTTCCATATAATATTCTTCTAGGTCATCACTAGATCCACACCATGAAATTTGTAGCTTCCAAATACCATCAATGCATTAAATTTCCCTATGAAGATAGAGAAGTCATAATCCATGGTGATCCCAAACCATTCTATTACTAAAAGAACCTTGAAGCAAAGTACTACAATATCTCGCAAGTGCCTAAGAAAGATGAAGTTCCAAGACCCTCCTCATTCATTGACCCATCTTCCCTAGCTTCCACCTCCAAATCAAAAGCACCCATCATCTAGAACATCCTTGATATTAAAGTAGTGATCAAAGAAAATAGTTGTGGAGACTATAACTTGAAGGACTCTTTTCTAATTGGAGAGTTTCCTCTTTCTCCTATATATCATGGGAAGCCTCAACCTATTAATAAGGTATCTGAGACAATCAAGGTACCATCTACCACTTTCAAAAAGTGGGGAGATTTGAACAAAGAAGTCATTTATGAGGAGAATGTATCTGAATTGTTATATCGAGACAACAGACCCCAAGCCCATTCTTCCAATGGAAGATGACAAAAAAGGATTGCAGCTGATGATGGGTTGGGGATAGAACAAGAATGAAAAGTTGGGCCAAAATAATAATGGTTTGATAGAACCCATTGCTCCTAAGAAATGACCTAAGAATCTTGGTCTTGGATGTACCGCCATCAAAGTGACCATTCATGGAAAGGGTGCTTCTATTAAGGGAGTCAAATCTTCCTCTTGGTTACCTACACCACAAAATGATACCATCAATGACTTCCACCTCAATATTATAGACCTTTTTGAGGATTCGCAAAATTATACCATCGATGACTTCCACCTCAATATCATAGACCTATTTGAGGATACTTGTATATTCATTATAACCACTACATCCTTTGCCTCTAATAGCCAAATCATAGAACTAAAGCTAGTCTACCCTCAAATCATAAAATAGGACCACAAGGATCACCTATTCTGGATTCATTCGAAAATGATGAAGCTATCTTTGAGTTCATGGGACTTTGTGATAACATGCCATACGTGGATCACAAAGTAGGTTTTGACATTGAATTGGATATGCAAGCTTACTATGGGGAAACGATTAAGCTATCTTTGAGAATCATGTGTCAATCCTTAAGTGAAAACCACATTGTGGCACTTTCAATTCATAAAATAGTGAAAAAAGGGACGCATTCGAAAGTGAAAACCTCTCTAAGGAACTGAAGGATGAGGGATTCAATCTTCCTCTTAGTGTAATACATCAAGAAAAGTTAGCAGTACTTACCGAGAAAGATAATCCAATAAATATAGGGACAAATGAAGCACCTTAGATCACTTTCTATGCATAATCACTCTTAGATGAAGAGAAAAAGAACTTGCCAGCTTTCTTAAAAGAGAAAAAGGAAAACTTTGCATGGTCATATATAGATATGTCAAGCCTTGATCCTGAAGTAATTTTCCACCATCTTGTAGTTTATCCTCATGCTAGACTAGTAAAGTAGAAGCTAAGAAAGATGCATTCGTAGTAGTGTTGTTGGTTAAACTAGAATTGAAAAAAAATCTCCACGTGGCATTTATCTAACCAATAGATTATCCTAAGTGGGTTTCAAACCTGGTCCCACACTCAAAACCCACTGGGGACATCAGAATATGTACTAACTTTAGATATTTAAACAAAGCATGTCCCAAAGATGACTTTCCTCTTTCGAACATTGATATCATTGTAGATTTGACTATTGGACATGAGATTCTATCACTCATGGATGGATTCTTAGGAAACAACCAAATCATGATTTACAAGGAAGAACAACACAAAATAATTTTTACCATTCCATGGGGAACCTATTGCTAGAATATGATGTGGAGCTACTTATCAGAGAGGAATGACATTGATTTTTAATAGAATGATCCACAAGAATATAGAAGACTATATGGACAACATTTTAGCTAAGTCAAGAATGAGGAAAGAACATATAGAAGTATTAGGACCAATCTTTGACAAACTCAAAGAGTACAGGGTGTGGTTAAATTTGAAAAAGTGCATCTTCGACATAACATCAAGCAAACTCCTAGGGTACATTATGTCACAAAGAGGAATTGAGATAGATCTAGCTAAGGTCAAAGAAATTCTAGATATGGAGCCACCACAAACACTGAAACAACTGTGAGGTTTACAAGGGATATTGTAGTCTATCAGGAGATTTATAGCACAACTGGAGGATAAGATTCATCCCTTTTCTCACCTTCTTCAAAAGGGGATAACCTAAAAATTGGATGAAAAATGTGACAAAGTATTCCAACAACTTAAACATTATCTACTAGCACCTCTCATCCTTATGCCACTAATACCAAATAAACCTTTGGTTATGTATATCTCAGCTACATTGATAGCTTTGGCTGCTCTTCTTTCTCAACATGACAAAACAGGGAAGGAGAGAACAATTTATTACATCAATAGGACTTTGGTTGGATATGAGTTGAATTTATCATCCATTGAAAAGGATTTCCTAGTAGTGGTGTTCACCTCATAGAAATTTAGACACTACATTCTTTCACACCAAGTAAAGCTCATTACTAAGATAGATCCATTAAAATATTTTTTATCCAAGGCTACCCTCATTAGAAGAATGGAAAAGTGGGTGATGATTCTAACGGAATTTGATATAGAGCATGTGGATTGAAAGGCTATCAAGGGGTGGGTTATCACAGATCAACTGGAAGAGGTACCTATCTATGTAAATAATCCATTGGTATCTAAATTTCCTAATGATTTAGTATTTTCCCTCAGTGTAGTGGATCAGTAGAAGCTATATTTTGATGGTTCACATACACAACATGGATCTAGAGCAAGCATTCTTTTCATTACCCCACAATGTGATTGTATCCATAAGTCATATCGGCTATCTTTTCCATGCACCAATAACATCACCAAGTATGAGGCTCTTATCATAGGATTGAGAATCACAATACAGTGGAAAATATAGGAATTGAAGGTCTTTAGAGATTCACAGTTGATTGTAAATCAAGTCAATGATGATTATTAGACCAAGGATGATAAGATCACACCTTACAAAAACATGGTGGAAAGTATCAAATATTTCTTCATCAACATCACATTTGAGAAAATACCTTGTATAAAGAATTGAGTAGTTGATGCTATGTCAACTATTAGGTCCTTGTTAGCCACATAACATTCTTAAATGTGAATTCCTCATCGAGCAACTTCTTGTACCAACATTCGAGGCACTATAATCTAAATTTGTGTGCAAAATTGTTGGTCCTAGTTCTCCTTAGTATCATGATATCTCTACCTACCTACACAAAGGTATCCTCCCATCTGACATTACTCTGAGCCTATGAAAAACCTTTATCAAGAAAGCATCCTGGTTTGTCATCCTAGGTGATACCCTTTACCATCAAAGTCTTGAAGGGACATTATTGTGATTCCTTAACTAAGAGGAATCTTTGGATGCATTAAAATAAGTACACAAAGGCATCTGTGGATCACATTCAAGTGGTATGATCTTGCTTAAGAAACTATTGAGGAAGAGGTACTATTGGCCTACCATGGAATTAAAAGGTCGTCAATATATCAAGAAGTGCATGCAATGTCATCATCATGGGTACCTTATCCATACTCCATCTCAAGAACTCCAACCAATCACTACACCTTGGCCTTTCTCATAGTGGGGACTCAACCTCATAAGAAAGATCACCCTTGCCTCATCCAATGGTCACAAGTTTATCATTATGGCCATTGAATATTTTACGAAGTGGGTTGAAGAAATCCCCATGACCTACATGAGAAAAAAAATCTCTCAATTCATCTTGAACTACCACATTTTTCACTATGGTGTTCCACAAGCCCTTATCTCAAACAATGGAACACCTTTCAAAAAATAGGATTTTTGTGAGTTATGCCAAAGGTTCAATATCCAACACTAGTTTTCTACCCAATACTTTCCCTAGGGCAATGGTCAAGCTAAGGCTTCGAACAAAACCATCCTAAAAATTCTCAAAAGAATGGTCAATGAAGTTGGTCATGATTGGCATTTGTAATTAAACCCCGCCTTGTGGGCCTATAGAACCACTATTCGCATGCATATATGTGCCATACCCTTTTCCCTGATTTATGGAACTAAAGCTATCCTACCTATTGAGGTCAAGCTCCCATCACTGAGAGTATCACTGCAAAATCTCATTACCAATGAAGAGTACAAGGTGTCCTGATTGAACAAGCTAGAATTGTTGGATGAGCATCGCCGTGGAGCTTTGAATCATTTGCAGGCTTATTAGAACCAACTAAAAAGGAGCTATAATAAGAAGTTGAGTTCTCGGTTCTCCAAATGACAAATCCAAGACAAATTGTTTTAAAAATCATTGTTTTATGGTAAACTTGTGAAAATTGCAGCTTTGACAAATCTCATAACTATTGCGGTCTTGTTAAACTCCCGAACCAAGTCACTAAGTTTTGAAGTTTCAAAATCCAATAGTTTTGAGTTACCCCTTGAAATTTTATTTCAAGACAAGTTTTTTTAAAAATCATTCTTTTATGGTAAACTTGTGAAAATTGTAGCTTTGACAAATCTCATAACTATTGCAGTCTTGTTAAACTCCCGAACCAAGTCACTAAGTTTTGAAGTTTCAAAATCACTCGACCTTTTGTAACCTTTGGAAACCATGTTTTGTGTTGTCGGGATATCGGCAATTCTAGAAACTCCAGAACTTTTGACCCATGGTTACAAGGTTCTAGCTCATAGCGACGGAATGACATCAACGTGATATACTATTTCCAAAGTGTCAGTGCATTTAATAAAGTGTACGACACCTTGAAGGAACATCTTCTCCAATTTATCGAGACAACAACAAAAAGTTTAAATGTAATCTTTAAAAATCCTCTAAAAAGATAGGTATTTAATAAGGAAGTTGGTAAAATGATTTGACAAGTTTTCCTTAGCAAATAAATGACCATTTTCAGCCGCCGAAGTTAAATAGATCTCCATGTAAGGGAAGGTGGCAGTGTTTTTCAATTTTAGAGTTTTCTCAAAATGGTACTTTCAGGTGATGTTAGAGAATGGGAAGATGAACTTGTTCCTATTCTTCAACTTGATGTGAATTGGTCGAAGGAAGAGCAATTTGAAATCATCTCTCAGCTATGCTCACTGGCCTAGAAGGAAAAAACCAGCTATGTCAAGTACAGCAAGGAAATCCAGGTTTTGGAAGAAGAAGAAGAACGCGCTGAATTCCACAATTTAGTTATGGAAATGCAATTGGAGCTGTATAGAGTTTCAGAACCACCAGTGGTTTAGCGACATGCATGGAATCTTTTTGAGACAGAGAATAATGTATATATTGGCCTCCAAGTTAATTGTGGGGGCATCTTTTGGCTATTCCCAAAAGTAGGGGAAGGGCAGTCTTGGGTTTCCTTTTGTATGGTTGGTTGTGTAGGGTGTTGAGCCTTTGTGCTCATAATTTTGATATACAAGAAATAAAGAAAGTGTTTTCAGATCTTTGCATTTGTAAATGTTTCTTTAAATTGTGAATAGACTTCAAGCTCTTGCAATTTTCTTCCAATATTGATTCTGTCATATCAAACTGTATGTGCAATTATTTCTAGAACTTTGAACACGGGATAATTCATCTCTTGAAAAGGAAATTCACTGCTCATTCTTTTCTTATTTCTCATTGTGGATGTGAAATAAATGGTCTTTGTATCATTTGTTTGCATTCACTTCATTTTGAATCAATTCATCACATTTACTTTCATTGTTATGGGTAAATGTTAGTGTTCCTTTCCTGCTTTCTAGTTAAAAGCATACCCTGAGTCTTCATTCATTGCATATCTTAAGAGGGAGTTGTACCTCTAAAATTCAAAGGAAATTTGTCAATCCAATGGAAACTTCTCCAACTGTTATTGTTATTTGTTCTTCTTTCTGGGAAATTTGAGTCATTTTTTGTATTTATTTTTGAAGGAAAAATTTGTTAACTAACAGATTTTTTGGTGACTCCACTGGGGATCGAAGTGGCTGGTGCTTTGTTATTTTAATTTGAAGGTGCCTCCCTAAGGACAAAGGCTGGCAACTCTGTGTTTATGAAAAATATTTGTGATAGAAGAATTCCAATGTTATGTCATGGCTTTGTTAGCATCTCAGCCATGGGGGACTCAAATCGGGCCATTTTCTTTACCTCAATATACGGCCATACCTGAAGGTTCAATAATATGTTTTCCTAGGTTTGCTGGAAAAGATTCTCAAGATCCAGATCCTCATATTTAAATGTTCACCATTGCATGTGGGATTCTTGGAGTTCAAGAAGAAGATGTGTTTGTGCGGTTGTTTGTTGAGAGTCTCATCAGACGAGCAACATAATGGATTCAAAATTTAGAAGATGGATGCATTACTAATTGGGACTCTTTGAAGAATAAGTTCTTGGGAAGATACAAGGGCCCTATTGATCAAGTTGTTCTGCTGAAAGTATTTTTCAACATCCATAAGAAAGAAGGTGAATCCATCAGGGATTTTGTAGACAAATTTAATCGGTTGTTCAAGAAAATTCCCACTTACATAAAACCAAGTGAGTGACTTCAGTTTTATACTTTTACTTCCTCTCTACATTCTGATGTTCAGTTTGAATTAAAAATAAGTAGAGTAAATAATATTCAAATTGCTCAACAAGAGGCTGTAAAGATTGAAGATGATTTGACTTTGAGTGGTAAATGGAAGGCTTATCAGGTTGTAAATGATTCAAGTAATGAACCCATGAGGGAAATTTTCATGCAAGAGTCAATCCCTCAGCCTATAGATTTTCCTCCTTTTGTTGAATATCTTAACCTCACTATTTTTGATTCAAAGCATTTTGGTAGAAATGGAGGAAATATCATAGAAAGTGAGTCTCGCATGAATGGAAGAATTGAACCTTTTTACTTGCATCATGAACCTGAAAATTCCTCACATGGTAAAGAAAATGAAGCTTTTTTCCAAGATGCAAGGTATAATGAGGCTAATGAGGATAATACTGCTCTGTCATCTTTTTGTTGAAATGGAAAAAATTACTTTTGATGGTGATAAAAAGCGATTTGAGGAGGCCCAGTATACAAACGAGATATCAAAGGAAAGTGGAGCTTTTCCAGTTGAGGATAATTCTCAATCATACGCAGCCTAGACAATGAATTGTACTAAAGTGGAATTCTCGTCTGATGGTTTGTATGTGAGATGTCCAATCTGAGGGTTGATTTCTCCTTGCTTGCTAAAT
The DNA here is from genome assembly GCA_007258455.2 of Sequoia sempervirens. Classification (NCBI taxonomy): domain Eukaryota; kingdom Viridiplantae; phylum Streptophyta; class Pinopsida; order Cupressales; family Cupressaceae; genus Sequoia; species Sequoia sempervirens. Next base: position 333,538,592 of record VDFB02270651.1, read on the forward strand.
CAAGAACATTCTAATATCACAAGCACTATTAATTGCATGATGGCAAATATTGATATGAGTCATCCAATTGCAGAAGTATGCGATGAAAGGTGGCTTGTCGAGCATATGATTTTACCCAAAGAATTTTTGCATGATGCTCTGGTTATGATGGTCACCAACTGGCGGTTGATTGTGTGCATGTTTCTTATTCATCCGGTATTATTTCACACAAGCATCTATTTCTCCCAGCCAATTAATGGATTTGCATGATCAATTCAGAGTTATCTGAGGTAGGGTCTTCATGACCATGTACATATGCTAGGTGTTTTTGGTGTGCCTGTAGTGTAGTTTCCTTTGCTGTTCTGCCTTATTTTTGGTTTGCTTTGGTTCCTGGTCTTCCACTGCTTTTTATTTTGACTCCATTCCCAATGGACTTAGATTGGTCTACCCTAGCTATTTTGGAATTTCTTTGCATTTTCTACAAAAATACAGTCCCTAGTCAAAGCCAATGTTACCCCCTAAAATTTTATTTCGAGACAAGTTGTTTTAACAATCATTCATTTATGGTAAACTTTTAAAAATCACGGCTTTGACAAATCTCATAACTATTGTGGTCTTGTTAAACTCTCGAACCAAGTCACTTGGTTTTGAAGTTTCAAAATCACCTGACCTTTTGTAACCTTTGGAAAAGATGTTTTGTGTTGACGGGATATCAACAATTTTAAAAACTCCAGAACTTCCGACCCATGGTTACAAGGTTCCAGCTCACAGCGACGGAGTGACATCAACATGATATACTATTTCCAAAGTGTCAGTGCATTTAATAAAGTGTACGGTGCCTTGAAGGAATGTCTTCTCCAATTTCTTGAGACAACAACAGAAAGTTTAAATGTAATCTTTAAAAATCCTTTGAAAAGATAGGTCTTTAATAAGGAAGTTGGTAAAACAGTTTGACACGTTTTTCTTAGCAAATAAATTACCATTTTTCATTGTTGAATTTAAATAGGTCTACATGTAAGGGAAGGTGGTAGTTTTTTTCAATTTCAGAGTTTTCTCAAAACGGTACTTTCGAGTGATGTTAGGGAATGGGAAGATGAACTTGTTCTTGTTCTTCAACCTAATGTGAATTGGCTAGAGGAAGAGAAATTTGACATCATCTCTCAACTGCGTTCACTGGCTTGGAAGGAAAAAACTAGCTATGTCAAGTACAACAGGGAAATCCAGGTTTTGGAAGAAGAAGAAGAAGAAGAATGCACTGAATTCCATAATTTACTTATGGAAATGCAATTGGAGCTATATAGAGTTTTGGCACCACCAGTGGTTTAGCAACATGCATGGAATCTTTTTGCGATAGAGAATAATAATGTCTTTCCTAAAAATGATTGTCATCGGTCATTTTCAAGACCGTTACTTTTTGTAATGTAACGGTTTTGGTGTGCATGTATATATTGGCCTCCAAGTTAATTGTGGAGGCATCTTTTGGCTATTCCCAAAAGTAGGGGAAGTAATGGCAATCTTGGGTTTCCTTTTGTACGATTAGTTGTGTAGGGTGTTGAGCCTTTGTACTTATAATTTTGATATTGGAGAAATAAATAAAGTGTTTTCAGATCTTTGCATTTGTAAATGTTTCTTTAAATTGTTAATAGACTTTAGGCTCTCGCAATTTTTTTCCAATATTGATTTTGTCATAGCAAACTATATGTGCAATTATTTTTGGAACTTTGAACACAAGATAATTCATCTTTTGAAAAGGAAATTCACTGCTCGTTCTTTTCTTATTTCTCATTGTCGGTGTGAAATAAATGGGCTTTGTATCGTTTGTTTGCATTCACTTCATTTTGAATCAATTCATTGCATTTTCTTTCATGGTTATGGGTAAATGTTAGTGTTCCTTTCCTGCTTTATGGTTAAAAGCATACCCTAAGTCTTCATTCATTGCATATCTTAAGAGGGAGTTGTACCTTTAAAGTTCAAAGGAAAGTTGTCAATCCAATGGCAACTTCTCCAACTGTTAGTGTTGTTTGTTCTTATTTATGGGCAATTTGAGTCATTTTCTATATTTATTTTCAAAGGAAAAATCTATTAACTAACAAGAAGATAAAAATTTGGTCCTTCTAGGTGGGAAATCTTATACTGAAGGAGAATCAAAATAATATGCCAAATCTAGACAACAAAGGGAAATTTGAGCCTAATCGGTTAGGACCATTTAACGTCACAGCTAGTTATGGTTCTAGAGCCTATCAATTGTCAACACCTGAAGGAGAACCCTTGCTGGAGTCTACCAATAGTTTGCATCTCAAGAAGTTTTATTCCTAGGCTTAAAGGGTAAAAATCCAAAACAATAACAAAATCCAAAAAATAGAAAAAAATCATCCTCTAGTGAAAACCACTTCGGTGGTGCTTTGGGAAAGTACCTTGGTGAAAACCTGGAAAATAGGTTCCTTGCATAAATAATCACTATCCATCCATCATTAACTCTTTGGATTATCCTGTTTCACCATCCACCACATTCATCCTTCATCCTATTTTATCCTATTTATTCCATCACCTATTTGTGCCAGCATCATAGCTGGATATTAAGTATTATATTCCCCCTTTAGTACTATTTGGCACATTCCTAAGGTTAGTATGTCCTTCCTATATTTAGGTAGTCTATCACATTAACATTGGGGGCATTTTTCTATACTTGCATTAGATCAGGTTCTTGCATATTCCCTTAAGGTCATTTGCAAAATCTCTCAAAATCCAAAAACATTCACAAAATCCCAAAATCTAAAAACATTTGCAAAATCCTAAAATCCAAAAACATTCACAAAATCTCAAAATCCAAAAACATTCAAAACACTTGTAGAGTCAAAAAATCTAAAACATTCACAAAATCACAAAAGTCCAAAACATTTACAAAATCATCAAAATCCAAAAGCATGTGAAAAGTTGTAAGTCAAAATCCAAAACATTCAGAACATCATCAAAATCCAAAAACATCCAAATCATGTCTAAAATCCCTAAATAGGTCTAAAAAGTCAAAAAGTAAAAAAAAAATCAAAAACATGGTTGTTAAACTACATTATCTCTAAGCTTGAACATAGGCAAGGCCATCATCAATGAGCCCCTGAGGCATTAGGTCAGTGTTTAGGAGTCTGTCATAATCAACTAACAATCCATCAATGTTCATATGTCATCAATAAATGGTTACTGGTCTAAGTCAGTCAAACTACATCATCTTTATGTGTATAATGTAGGCAAGGCCATCATTGATGAGCCCTCGAGGTGCTAGTTCAGTTTCCCTTTAGGTCTTGGTCTAATCTCAAAAAACACAAAAAAAAATGAAAAATTGAAAACTCAAAACATTGGAAAACACTCAAAAGTCCTAAACAACCTCAAATAATTGAAAATTCTAAACATTCACATACACCCAAAAAGATCAAATAACATCCTCAAAAAATTGAAAAATGTTAAAAACATTGAAATATTCCAAAAAATCAAAAAACCACCCATCCCATTTTCCTTTCACTCGCAATAAATTTCCATCAATAATAATTTGATTGTCACTTTCAACCTTTGGTAAAACAAGTGGAAAAAATTGTGGTAATTAGTGAAATGTAAACCTAAATGTAAAATCTAAAGTTTAGGTCATGAGTAAACAAGTTAGTAACATTTGTATCAACGGCCTATCAAACAATTAGTCTTAGTCTTAGCATCTAATAACATGTCCTAGGATACATCTTTCCTACAATAGACATCATCATCGGAATACATCTTAGTTAGGTTACTTTGGAAAGAGATATGAATAACATTGGTTATTTGTTCATTTTGATCTTTTCTTATGATTTATCTTATTGACCCATTCCAAGGACCTCTCAATGATGTCTATCAAAATGATTTAGAGAGAAAGTAATTGGGAATTGATCATTATCTTTTGTTTGCTATGCTTGTTGGATGTTCTTGTAAAATAAGGTTGGCGAATACTTGCTTTGTTGTGTGTAGGGAGGTCATTTTGAAAAAATTGTTGACTATTGTGTATGCTTTGGTCCAAAATGCTTTAAACTTCTAAACTGCATTCCAACGAGGTTTTTGTATGTCAGGTGTGAGTAAGGAGTATCCTATCTATTTGTAGAGTCAAATTCCATTCCATTAGATACAATGCCATCCCGGTTATCAATACCTTGATGCATTGTGTCTATGTTTTATATCAAAAATAAGGAATGATATGATGAAGTATCCCAATCTCTAAAAGAAGAAAATCATCAACTCTCATCACTATATCTAATAAAGTCTCAAATAATCATAGGCTTGTTGGACTTCTGAATCAACCTCGAAATTAATGGTTAATCCATCCTATTCTTCTATCTTCTTTCCACAATAACATGGTATCATGAAAGTCAACAAAAATAATAAATGCATCCATCCTGCATCCACAAACCATCAACATACATGCATCCTGGATAATCATAATCATAATCATAGCATGTCATCATCGCATAGAAAATACATAAAAATAAATTTGCATCCATCATCATGGCATGAACATATAGAAAAGATGTTGAAAAAGGAAGTAAATCATCCATCACATTTACATTCATATCATAAACCATACATTGCATACATCCATATAACATCACATCATGAATTATGGTTATATTTATGGTTTATATTCAATTAGGATTATGGTTCAATGAGGGCTAGGATTAGGGTTCAATTATAGTTAGGGTTAAAGTTAGATTAGGGTTAGGGTTCAATTATGGTTTAGGTTAGGGTTAGGGTTTAATTAGGGTTACAATTAGAATTAAGGTTACCATTATAATTAGGATCATAAATGGGTTTAGAATTATAATTAGGATAATAATTAGGGTTATCATTAGAAGTAGGATAAGAGTTAAGATTATAATTAGGGTTGAGGTTGAAATTAAACCATAATCTTAACCATAATTCTAAAAATAACACTAATTCTAATTTAAAATCTAATCATAACCCTAACTCTTACTCTAACTTTAACCCTAACCCTAACACTCATAATAATTCTAACTTGAACTCTAATTATAATTGTATATCTAACCCTAACACTAACCATCATTCTAAATCTAATGTGTTGATTCTAATTGTGATCCTAACCCTAATGATGGCATTAACACTATTTTTAACCCACCCTAATTCTAATTGTAAACCTAACCCTAACCCTAATTATATCTCTAACCCTAAACCTAATCTTAACCCTAATACCAACCTTAGCACTAACCTTGACCCCAACCCCAACCCCAACCCCAAGTCTAATTCTAAGTATAACCATAATTCTATCTCCAACATTCACCCTATCCTTAATCCTAACCCAAACCAAAAATTTAACCCTAACACTAATTTTAAACCTAATGCCAATGGAAACCCTAATTAAAACCCTAATCGTAACATATAAAATATAACAATCGTAACTCTTAACTATAATTATAACCCTTATCTTGATTCTATCAAAAAATTGTAACCCTAATCCTTATTCTATCTCTAACCCTAAGACTAAACCTAACCCTAACCATACAAATAACCCTAATTCTATCTCTAACCCTAACCTAAACTTTAATTATATCTATAACTTTAAACCTAACACTAATCCAAATGATACTAATAATTCCATCTCTAACCCTAATCTTGATCCTAATGTTAAAAGGCGCAAGACAACTGAGAGGGGGGATGAATCAGTTGTCACACAAATAAAATATAAGACTTCAACACTTATCAATTCCACAACCACACTATTTTGTTATTAAGTATGAGCATGAAACACAAATAACAAAAGGTAAATCAACACAATGAACACTAGATTTTTACATGGAAAACCCAATGAGGGAAAAACCACGGTGAGGATTAACTCACAATATAAAGAGATTATAAAACCAAATACAGAGGCTCACTACCAAGGGCTCGCTGCCAAAAGAGGACTCACTATCCAAATACAAAGGCTCACTACCTACATAAAGGACTCACTGTCCAACAAGGAGGCTCATTGCCTACTGATACAAAAGAGAACAAAAGATCCACCACATTAATTAGCACACATCCATAGCCTTGATCAGAAGATTGCAGAAACCTTTAGCTCACTGCCTTTAGGAATCTAACACAATGAAGTACTGCTTCCTCAACTGACTTTCACACACTTCTGCTCTTTTTTATTTGTGGCTTACTTCATCACTTTGCATCTACTCTCCAAATATTTTCAATTTGACTTGTATTTATACCATCTTCAACCTTAGAAACTTTCTACAAGGTCGGCCACATAAACATCATTTCATAAATTCAAATTAAGTCAGCAACTCAACATTCCCGTGGTGGAAAAGAATGAGAGTGGACCAATAAAATATTTATCCAAGACCAAAAGATAATTTCTTGAATCAATCACACGCTTCATTAATTAAATTTAATTCTTCAAATGAAGTGTAAACACCAGGTCGGCCAAACCTAATGAAAACAAAAATGAACATTGGTGTACATGCTTTCCAACAAGAGGGTGACACGCTTCATTATGCATGAGAACACATCTCAAGTTCCTTCAGATACATTCACAGCCATTGCAATAGACTTTGAACATTGAACTTCTTCCATCAATCCATCTAGACTGTACAAACACATACAACAACTCTAAAACTCAACTTCGGAACACCAAATCACAAACTTCTTTGCTAGAACCAAGAGAACACCAATATAAGACATATTCCAGATCCGCAAGATCTAAAACAGAACTACAGAGGACTGCGAAGCAGAAATATTTCTCGTAGTCCATAGAAGACCAACTCTCCCAAAACAATTCACACACTGGTGAACGTAACTTTCACATCCCATCAAACTGGAAACTTCAACTCAGGAAATATCACCACAAGATCACAATTAATTACCCTTCAAATCCGCACAAGAATAGGATCAACACAGGAGAAATGCGGAGCACATACCGAAGCAAATTTTGAACACATTCATCACTCTAACTTCTCTTCTTTATTAATTTTCTCAAAAGCACTTGGAAACTCATTAATTCAGTACATTTGCAACATACTAAACTGTGTTGACATCAATGAAAACATTAATGACAACACCACCAAATTTTCTCATACTTGCAAGAATCTCCCCCTTTGTCATTAATGGCAACACATGATGTGAAAAACCATCAAAGAAAACATCCTTCACAATATTCTAGGAGAACACCTTCTCTTCCTCTGTAACTAGTTTTCACATGACTTTCTCTCCCCCTTTGAAATCAATAGTAAAGATCAATAACTTTGATCACTCCCTCTTAGGAGTGCACCCATTCAACTCATACTAAAACAATGAAAACCTTTTCTACTCCCCCTACGAAGTAGACCCATTCATCAATCCAGATAAATGAAGAATTTGTGAATTCACTGGACAGATGCACCTTCATGTGCACCTAGTTCAGAGGGCCAATGACCCCCAACCTCTCCCTAATATGCTCAAAAGTATCCTTCAGAAGAGCCTTAGTAAATATATCTACAATTTGTTCCTTTTTTGTCACATACTCCAATCTGACTTCATTCTCCCACACCTTTTCTCTCAAGAAATGATATTTGATTGATATTTTTTTTTTCTTGAATGCATAATCAGATTATTTGAAATGTTTATAGAACTTGTGTTGTCACAGAAAATAGGAATAGGCTCATCACATATTACTCCAATTTCTTTCATAGTTTGCTTCATCCACAAAACATGTGTGCAACAGGATGGTGTAGCAATATATTCTTCCTCTGTAGTGGATAAAGAAACCGAGTCTTATTTCTTACTCAACCAAGAAACCAATCTACTGCCAAGAAAGAAAGAACCCCCACTGGTCTTCCGGTCACCCACACAACCAACCCAATTAGCATCGGTATAAGCACTCAAGGTGAAATCAGCACCCTTAGGATACCATAAGCCATAATTCGGTGTACCTTTAAGATATCTAAATATCCTCTTTATAGCTGTAATATGTGCCTCTTTAGGATCTACTTGAAATCTGGCAACTACGCATACTACATTCATAATATCCGATCTCGTAATAGTAAGATACAATAGTCCACCAATCATAGATTTGTATTTGCTTTGACCAGTTTTAGCAGATTCATCCTCTTTGCTCAGCTTACATCTAGTTACAATAGGAGTACTAACCAGTTTGGAGTCATCCATTCCAAACTTCTTCAACAGCTCTTTTACATACTTAGATTGTGAAATTAATATCCCTTTATTAGTTTGATTCACTTGAAGACCGAGAAATAAATTCAACTCACCAATCATGGACATCTCAAATTTCTTTTGCATTTATTCAGCAAATCTCGTACACATGCCTTCATTTCCACCAAAGATGATATCATCAACATATAAAACTAGTATCAACATTGTGTTAACTTTCACTTTGAAGTAAAGATTGTTGTCAGCAGAGCCTTTGTTGAATCCTTGCTTTGTCAAGTATTTATCCAATATTGCATACCAAGCTCTGGGCACTTGCTTCAGTCCATACAATGCCTTCTTCAACTTACAAACCATGTTCAATTTTTTCAGATAACTCAAATCCTTCAAGTTGTTCCATGTATACTTCTTCCTCCAATTCACCATTCAGAAATGCTAACTTGACATCCATCTAATATACTTTGAAATCCTTGTATGAAGAAAATGCCAAAAACATTCTAATAGCTTCCATTCTAGCCACAAGAGAAAATGTTTCATCAAAATTTATGCCTCCAACTTGTGAATATCCCTTGCATATAAGTCTTCCCTTATTCCTAACAAATTCTCCATTTTCATTCAGCTTATTCTAGAACACCCATTTTAAACCAATTACATTTTTATTCACAGGTCTAAGAACTAGTTCCCATGTCTGATTCTTTTCTATTTGTTGCAACTCTTCTTTCATAGCTTTCATCCAACTCACATCTTCACATGCTTCACTCATAGACTTAGGTTCAATTTTAGAGATTAAACACAGATTTACCTCAGCTACTATTTTACCTCTTGTCTTCACACCTTCACTCTTATCTCCAATTATATGTTCCTCTAGATGATTCTTCTATACATACGTAGGATTCTTAACAGTAGGTTCCAGTTCATTCTCTTCTTCTTCTTCAGTCTATTCTTTTTCTTATTCTTCCTCCTTATTCTCTTTAGGTACTTGTCCATAGATAGGGTCATCAGATTCAACTTCACTATCTCAATAGGTATGTGCATGTCTTCATCAACTTTCACATTATCACTTTCAACAATCTTCCTCAATCTTTTATTAAAGAATCTATATGCTTGGTTAGTAGTAGAGTACCCAAGAAAAATTCCTTCATCACATCTAGCATCAAAATTTCTAAGATTTTCATCATCTCTTTTAATGTAACATCTACTTCCAAATACCTTGAAGTACTTCACAATAGGAGTCTTACTAGTCCATAACTCAAAAGGAGTCTTTGTGTTGTTGCCTCTAATCTAAACTCTATTAAGAACATAGACAACAGTGTCTATTACCTCTCTCCAATGCACATCTGGTACATTTGATTCTTTCATCATGGTTCTTGTATCTTCTTGTACAGTCCTATTTTTCCTCTCAACTAACCCATTTTGTTGAGGGGTTCTCGAAGCAGAAAACTTTCTCTTTATGCCATGTTCACAAAATGTATTAAACTCACTGGAAGTGAATTCTCTACTTCTATCAGATCTCAAACATTTTATTTTCAAATTCACTTCATTTTCCACTCTTGCTTTGAACACTTTAAACCTATCCAAAGCCTGATTCTTTTCTCTAAGAAAAGCAACCCATGTCATTCGAGAATAATCATCAATAAGGAGCATGAAATACCTGTCACCATTGAGGCTTCCAATTCTAGTTAGACCACAGAGGTTAGTATGAATTAATTCCAGCATTCTGGTTGTAGAGTGCTCTTTTCCCTTAAAGCTGCATCTTGTTTGTTTCCCCAACTGACAACTTCTACAAATAGTATTAGCAGGCCTTGTGATTCTAGGCGGACCTTGGACATCTTTTGAACTGATCTTGACTAGATTATCAAATTTTACATGTCCCATTCTCTAGTGCCATAACCAACTTTCACTAATTTGAGATAAAAGGAATTGACCATCAACTCCCTTAAAGCTAATAGATATTTCTATGAGTTATCCTTCCAACAACAACCATATCTCCATTTCTGGATACTTTTCTGATTTCATAGGTATTATTCTAAAACACAAATTTGAAACCATTGCTACACATCTATCCAACACTCAAAAGGTTATGCCTCAAACCCTTCACATAATATACATCATCAATATTGTGTACTCCATCAAAGCTAATTAAACCTTTCCCACAAATCTTAGCTCCTGAATCATCACCAAACATGACTAAACCACCATCATACTTTTCAAGTTTAGTGAGCTTACTCTTGTATCTGGTCGTGTGATTAGAACATCCATTGTCAATCACCCAGTAGTCTTCATCATGTCTTGCATGAAAGGTGGTGACCAAAGTACCTTCCATATTATTCTTTTTTTTTTTTAAGCATTATTCCTTGCACATTTTCTAGGGTTAGCAAATATAGATTTTTTTTCCAAAGCTAAAAACAAGCATTCACTATCATCAATCTCATTTTTAGATTCATCATCAGAGATTTCAGCTTCTTCTTTAACATAATACGACTTCTTGTATTTCTCATCCTTTCTATCCTTATCTTTATAATCCTTGTTCTTCTTATGTACATCTCTATTCGGACATCTTGAAGCATAATTTCCAATATTACGACAACTAAAAAAATTAAAGGGAAACATACCTTTATACTTTCTGGTACCTTTCTTCAACTTCCTAGTGAAATTCGCTTCCAACTCATCAGAACCATCACTCTTTGGGTCATCTTCAATCTTCATTGCCTTAAATGATGTCTATGTCTTTTCTTCTTTCCTGTCTTTTGTCCTAAACTTTCTCATCTCAAATGCTTGCAGGGTGCCGAATAACTATTCTTTAGTATACTTCTTAGGATCATACATTTCTTCAATAACTGAGATCTAATCACTATAGAAATCTAGTAGGGTCATCAGGATCTTCTCAATAATATCTCCATCAGTCAGCTTTCCCCCTTGATTCTTAACTTAATTTTCTATCATCTCAACCCTCTCTAAATAGCTTGTAAACTCTTCACCTTCTTCCATTTTCAAATTCTCATATGTACGCTTTACCACCAACTTCTTTTTCAATTTTACTCTTTCATTTCCTTCATACAATTCTTCCAACTTCTTCTAGACTTCATAAGTAGTGTCCAAAGAAAGAACCTTAGTTCACTTAGTTTTAGATAAAGCCCTATAAATAGCATACCTCGCTTTCTCGTTCTCCTCATCAAAAGAAACCTCATCTACAGTAGAAGGCCCACTTGTCAGAGTAGTATACTTTGTCTCAACAGCCTTCCAGGTTTTGTAACCAAGAGAAACAATATATCCTCTCATCTACACTTTCCAATGATTGTAATCAAATCCATCGAACATAGGTATCGCCAACTTAAGTGACATCAAATCTTCCTTAAGTGGTTAAACTCTACACCAAGGAACCAAAGCTTTGATACCAATTGTTAAAAGGCGCAGGACAACTAAGAGGGGGCGTGAATCAGTTGTCACACAAATAAAATTTAAAACTTCAACACCTATCAATTCCACAGCCACACTATTTTTTTATTAAGTATGAGCATGAAACACAAATAACATAAAGTAAATCAACACAATGAACACCATATTTTTACGTGAAAAACCCAATGAGGGAAAAACCATGGTGAGGATTAACTCACAATATAAAGAGATTATAAAACTGAATACAGAGGCTCACTACCAAGGGCTCACTTCCCAGAAGAGGACTCACTGTCTAAATACAAAGGCTCACTGCCTACATAAAGGACTCACTATCCAACAGGGAGGCTCACTACCTACTGATACAAAAGAGAAAAAAAGATCCACCACAACAATTAACACACATTAACAACCTTGATCAGAAGATTGCAGAAATATTCAACTCATTGCCTTCAGGAATCTAACACAATGAAGTACTACTGCCTCAACTCACTTTCACACACTTCTCTTTTTGATTCATGGCTTACTTCGTCACTTTGCATCTACTCTCTAAATCTTCACAATTTGACTTGTATTTATACCATCTTCAACCTTAGAAACTTTCCCCAAGGTCAGCCACATAAACATCATTTCATAAATTCAAATTAGGTCGGCAACTCAACATCCCCACAGTGGAAAAGAATGAGAGTGGACTAGTAAAATATTTATCCAAGACCAAAATATATTGTCTTGAATCAACCACACACTTCCTTAATTAAATTTAATTCTTCAAATGAAGTGTAAACACCAAGTCATCCAAACCTAATGAAAACACAAATGAACATTGATGTACACACTTCCCAACAAGAAGATGACATGCGGATGATGGAACATGCTTCATTATGCATGAGAACACATCTCAGGTTCCTTCAGATACATCCATAGCTAGTGCAACAAACTTCAAACACTAAACTTCTTCGATCAGTCCATTCGAACTATGCAAACACATATAGTAACTCTGAAACTCAACTTCTGGAACACCAAATCATAAACTTCTTTTCTAGAACCAAGAGAACACCAATATAATACATATTCTAGATCTGCAAGATTTGAAACAAAACAATAGAGGACTGCAGAGTAGAAACATTTCTCTCCCAGTCCATAGAAGACCAACTCTACCAGAACAGTTCACACACCAGTGAATGCAACTTTCACATCCCATCAAACTAGAAACTTCAACTCATGAGATATAACCACAATATCACAATTAGCAACCCTTCATATATGTGCAAGCATAGGATCAACATAGGAGAAACATGGAGCACATACTAGAGCACATTCTGAACACATTTATCACTCTGACTTCTCTTCTTTATTAATTTTCTCAGAAGCACTTGGAAACTCATCAATTTAGCACATCTACAACATATTGAACTGTGTTTACATCAATGACAACATTAATGACAACACCACCAAACTTTCTCATACTTGCAACACCTAATCCTAATAATAACCCTAATATTGATACTAATCCCAATCCTAACCCTAATCCTAATCCTATTCCTAACCTTGACCCTAATTCTATCTCTAACCCTAACCCTAACCCTAACCCTAATTCTATCTCTAATCTTAACTTCAACCTTAATAATTATGCTAACCCCAATCCTAATACTAATTCTATCTCTAACACTAACCATAACCCTAATCCTAATACTAACACTAAGAACAACCCTAATCCTAATTCTATCTCTAACCCTAACCTTAACCTTAATCTTGATCCTAATCATAATCCCAACCCCAACCCTAATTTTATTTCTAACCCTAACCCTACCATTGATCCTAATTCTATCTCTATCCTAACTGTAACCCTAATTATGATTGTTAATCCCAACCCTAACTCTAACCCTAATCCTAGCAGTAAACCCAACCCTAATCTTAATTATATCTCTAACCCTAACCCTAATCCTAATTTTAAAACTAATCCAACCCTAATCCTAATTCTATCTCTAACCTTAACTATAACTCTAATCTTGATCCTAATTATAATATTAAGTATAACCCCGGTTCTATCTCCAACCCTAACTATAACCCTGATCCTAATTATATCTCTAATTCTAACCCTAACCCTAATCCTAATACTAACACTAACTCCAATCCTAATCCTAATTTTATCTCTAACCCTAACCATGTAACCCTAATCACGATCCTAATACTAATCCTAACCCTAACCCTAACCCTATTTAATTTTATGTCTTCCATGTTGTTTTGTGAATGTTGCTAGCATATATATTTATTAATAATATATATAAAATACACCAAGCAATATCCTTCTCGAGGCACCTATTGCACTTTTATGTGGGAAATTGATTAAAAAAATAGGCACCTCAAGAAGGATATGTCTCGGTGTTTTTTATATATTGTAGACACCTAATTCTAACTAGCACATTTTCATTCAAAACAACTCATTTTTCCACCATTTGACCTAACTAATTCATCTTCAATATTTAATTAAATAATTTCATTATTTTATTAAATTAATCATCATTTTTACTTCATCATGATAATTAAATGAATTTTATAATTATTTGATTATTTTTAATTTCAAATTTCACTCTAAATTCTACTTTGATTAAATAATTTCAAATTATTTAATTAAATTATCTATTTCACCACTATTCATCTAAATTAATTAAATAATTAATATTATTTAGTTAATCTACTAATTATTCTTCTATTCTAAAGTTTAATTAAATAATTCATTAATTATCCATTTACCATCTTCAAAATTAAATAATTATTTTAATTATTTAATTAATTCATTTATCTCTCAACATTATCATCATCCAAAATAAATAAAATCATTTATTTTATTTATTAAATTTAGCCTTGCACATGTAAATAATAATTTATTTAATTATTAAATTCTCATACAAATTCCACCTAACCTATTGACTGAGACTTACTCTTAGTCCACTCATCAATCAAATCTACTTCACTCTCACTCACTTCGAGTCCACTAAGTGATCAATTAAAACCACTAATCGTCAATTTTAGATAACATCCTAATCAATTCTCTTAATTGAATCATGCACCCAATTATTTAAAATCATGCAGTCAGTTAGCGACCAATCAATTCCTCTCATCAATTCTCCACCATTTATCTTTTTCAATATTTCTTATAATGTTGATGATTGATTAGTGTCACCAAAATTTGTTGGCAATATGTGTTTTCATGAATGTCAACTCAAGATTGGTTGTCATTGATGCCAAATGTGTATGATGAAGTTTGTATATACTCCAGAGATAGTGGAACTATAGAGATATTTGTTGATATAGTCAACAATGCAGTATGAGGAATAATGGTGATCAGTCTAATGTTTAAGTGTGATACAGAGGTGGGTACACTTTTTCCAATATGTTTTCGACATGTCTACATTGATATCTTAATGGTTTGGTATACCACACTTAAGATAACTTATAGATGATTTGCTAAGGAAATTGTAAAGTATACTCTAAGAAAGTTACATGGTGTTTTGGTCCATATCCTTTTGCAGAGAAGGATTTTGTCTTGTGGTTCAGAAGGTAATATGGTCAAGATGTGAAGGTGTTATATTAAATAATTCAATTTATTACACCTTTTACAACAAAAGTTATAAGTGACAAAGTTCCAATTTTTATTTTGGAAAAGTAAAGTTTTGATGAAGGCTTAATGGAATCTTGCACATTCATCTAGGGTGATAGATATGGTCGTGTAGACTTTGGGATATATTTAGAGAGGTATAGGAGCTCATACATGAAATTCTCAAGTGTTTTGGTGTACAACAATGCAATATCCTATGTTTTGAAGTGTTACAGTCTGTTCAAAATGCTTTGTTTTCATCAGTTCAATATGTTTCTCCTCTTGCACCAACATATGATGATTAATTTCTTTAGGAGAATTTTGAAAATATATTTTTCATAAATTACATTGCTTACATCTTGGTGTGCATGATTTTTTTCATCTCTCCCCGATGGTGTAAAGTTGAACAGTTAGCAATTCTGGTGGTGGTGTCATTGTTTGGGTTGACAAGCTTGTTTCCTTCATCTGTGGTTGATCCTGATTAATTAATTTTTCCTTGGAGGATGTGTTGTAATGTGTTTGGTCCTTGTTATGTTGTGTGTTGAATTGCAACACATTTTCTCTTTAAATTGTATATGTTTGGAGCTAAACTATCTAGTATCATGTGTTTCATCTAAAGGTCATCTTGGAGCTGACCTAATTGGGGTTTTGAGTTGTTGTGGATTATATTTATAGAAGATCAAAACCATTTGTGAAGGTAGTGTGAATGGTGAATTAATATTATGTAGAGTGTTGAATATGAAATGTACAAAGTTAGTATGACTGATTAATTATGTGAAAAAAGGACTGCAACATCAACATATATTGGATACTTTATAATTGTTCATATTCATATTTCTCATTATAATCTTCATGTATCCTACTTTGAGATAGTGATTCTAAAAAGGTCCTTGCATCTTTCCCTAAAGTTGTGTGCCTTAGTTTGTAAGTCCTTAGATAGTGAGCCTTAAACAACATTGTAATTTTTATAAGAAGTGAACATATATTGTGAGTTAAATCTCACCATGGTTTTCCCTCATTAGGTTTTCCATGTAAAAATATTGGTTTCCTTGTTTTTTGCATGGTTTTCATTTATGATCTTCTTTCAATTAATGTGATATGATGTTTAATCTACAAATGGGAATGGTTAAGTTTTAATATATGTTGATTCACCCCCCTCTTAGCACTACTGTATGTTTAACAATTGGTATCAGAGCCAAGTTCCTTTGAGAAGCTTAACAACTGAGGTTGATTCTACTCTTGAACACATGTGGTCAATATAAAAAATCAATGACATGTTTATTCTAGAACCAAATCTAGAGGTAAGGGAACCTAAAGGTTGGGACATCAATCCAAATAATTGTGAAGTTGATTTTGAAGGAGAAATCTGGTCTGCTCTTGAAGATCTAGATGAAGCAAGAAAAATAAATATCAAGTACAAGTGCATGCTTGAAAAATAAAAGGAGACAATTGTAAAATTGAAGGCACAAGCTAAAGAATCAAAAGAAGAAATTGGAAAATTGAAAGATAAAATAGAAGCAGAAAATGGATGTGATATTAAACTCAAGGAGGTTGAACTTGTGATCTCTAATTTGAAAGTTAATGTTGAAGAAGGCAAGATGATTGAAGATTTTTTGAATACCAAGCTAAATGATAAAGTGTTGAATTTTCAAAGCTTGAAGAAGAGATTGTCACTTTGAGAAAAGAAATTGAAAAAAAAAGAAGAGAAAATTGACAAGGGTCTAAGAGGAGGTTCTAAAATTCTTGATGAGTTGATTAACTCTCAAAAATCATCTAAATAAATCTAGTCTTGGTTTTGAAAAGGGGAAAAGTCCTATGACCAATGCATCTACAAAGTTATATGATAACTTTAAAGTACAAGAAATGGAGGAGAAAGCTTGCACTGAATATTCTAAGAATAATTCCTCCAAAGATGCAAAGACAAAACAAGATAACAACAAAGAAGGTGGATCCACTACTATCCAGAACAAGAAGAAGAACTTCAAAAAATCTACTCCTAGGTATTCTCAATATTCCAATGGTAATTTATATTCTTACAATAAGATTGGTCATAAGGTTGTTGAATATAGAAGCAAGATGAGTCAAAATTCATTTAGACCTCCAAGGTACAATGCTATGAACTCTCAATATTTTCAAGGAAATTATTTTTCCTACAATAAATTAAGGAATAAGGTTGTTGATTGTAGAAAAATAAGAAATGATAACACTAGTAGAAGATCCTTTGTGCCCCAGACATACAATAATTTTTCATTTAATGGATATTGCTATGTATGCAATAATTTTGGTCACAAGGATGCAAAATACAGAACTAAGGCTAAGAGGAACAAATCTGTTTTAGAGCACAACATAGTGTGTTATAAATGTAATAAGGTTAGGCATATAACAAAGTTTTGTAGAAGTGGCTTTGTGAAGCCACCTGTTCAACACCGGAAGAAGGATGAAACCCTAAATCAACAAAATAAGTGTAACAAAATGGTTTGGAAGGAAAAGAAATTTTAGGAAAATGAGAAGGATAATATTGTGCTTGTGCATTCTACACAATATCCTAAGATAAATTGAGATAGAGAATTATATTAGGGGATTTTTCATTTGGAAACCCATTTTTCCCACTAAAAAGGACATGTTGCTAAAGATTTCAGCATAGAAGATGAGTTGGGTCAATTCCTTTGGTGTACATCACTTCTAAGAAAAAAAGATTCTTTTAATAGAAGTTTTAGAGAAAATGAATGGTTTGTAGAGGTGTGTTGAGCTTCATTTCATCCATGTGTTGACATAGAGAATTATAACAGAGAGTTTACCTAACAAAGTATGAATGCATTTATGGTGAAAAGTTAGGGATTTTTTAAAACTCTTTTATGTGCTTTTTTGGATCATTTGATCCTATTCAAATAATATCAAGTGTGTCCAAGAGATAAGGAAGTGAATAAGGTTCTCAATGAGCTATGTGAAAACCCTAATGATAATATTCATAGGAATTTCTCTAGTATTCAGATAGTGTTATCATGGCTACACCAATTGTCATTGATGTTGTTGAGAAGCTAAGGCCAAAGTTCAAGAAACATATATACATATCTACTATGACAAACAAAGATGTTGCATTTTCTCATGTTCTAATTAATTTAATTCATTTTGAAGATGTTCGCATCTACATTAACTCTCAATTGAGTGAGTACAATCATCTAAAGCTAGAAGAATTTAGATATAATCATCTCTCGGGTGATGATTTTTAGCTCAAATAGGAGTATGTGAAATGGAAGAAAAAGACTTAAATGTGTGGAAGGGCTTCCCTAAATTTTTCTTTGAAGATGAATGGGTCAAAATTGCCTTGAACCTAATTCATGAAATATCTTTTGGATTGATCAACCCCACCTAATAAAAAACTAGGCTATCCAAGTTGTGACTAGATTATGCTCCACTGGACCCATGCCAACATTGAAGGCCATGGATAATGAAGAACCTATGAAGTTTAGCGAAGCTAAATTTGACAAAAGGACCCTAACTATGGATGACATTTCTGGCTTAGGGGTCTGGTATGCCATGATGGGTATTGCATATAAGATTTACTACACAAATAGGGAATGGTTTGCTACTACCACTGCAATTTACACTGCTCATCATAAGGTGAAGGAAGGAAAATATTATGACCTAT
Organism: Sequoia sempervirens; assembly: GCA_007258455.2. Classification (NCBI taxonomy): domain Eukaryota; kingdom Viridiplantae; phylum Streptophyta; class Pinopsida; order Cupressales; family Cupressaceae; genus Sequoia; species Sequoia sempervirens. The sequence goes on from VDFB02270651.1 coordinate 333,557,371, forward strand.
GTGAGTTCTTGTGAAAATAATTGTTGGAGAATTTGTAGGGAACCAAGGATTCACATTACAATTTTTGGTATGGAAATTTGATTATTTTTCTCATGTTCTATTTCACGAAGGAAATATTTGGTTTGATGAATGTGATCTAGAGAAGGGACATTCCTATTGCAAATAAAATTAGGTATCACATGTGTAGCTTTCTGGATACCAAGAAATGTGATACAATGTTTTGGGGATTCTTCAAAACATTTCAAAATGAAATGCAAAAGATGGATAGGATACCCTCACAAGTTATGGAAAGATACAAGAACAATATCACCTTTATGGTGGATAAAGATAACTATTATATGGAGGTACTTGAACTAAGAACTTCATGGATAAAAAAGTTACCCTATGAGGTCTCTAGACCTAACTAGATTGCATATGTTGACATTTTTCTCAAAAAACCTAACGATCCCACTCTTAAAAGGTTTGACACATATTATGAAATAACCAACAAGAAAATCAAGAAGAAGGTAGAAAAAAAGATGAAGAAGATATCAAATGTGGGGAAGATGATGGTTGAGTTGAAGAAGGTGTTTGGATCTCCTGAGGGTCTAGAAAAAGTATCTCAAAACACTATTGCTACACCAACTCCTAGGACAAGTAGATCTACTATAACTTCTAGACCTTCTCAAACACCTCCTAGCAAAGGAAAAGCTACTACTAAAGTACCGACACAAACATAGACTACAGAAAGGAAGAAGCCAAGATCTAAGCAGAAAGCAACAAGTGAAAAGATTAATCATGTGAATGTGGATGATGATGATGAAGGTGAAGAAAAAGAAATGAAATCTTATGTATTGAAGAGAAGAAAGAAGAGAACAAGACAAGGAGAAGAAGAAGAAACCGCTAAAGAAAAAGGGAAGGAAGAAGTAAAGAAAACAAAGAAGGCCTCTCCAAAAAACAACTAAACATGAACCTCTATAGCTTGAGGCTCCAATCAATGTAATTGCATAGCATGATGCACTAAAAGAGATTACTGATCTCTATGATGAAATGCCTCCTATTGATAAGGGCACAACTGAAAAGCCTATAGTTATGTATATGAACAAATTTAATATGGCTCTAAATGAGATCATTGATCAAATTCCGACAAGTCTTGCATATACACTCAATAACAAGAGGCATGAAGTTGTAGTAGAAGAATCTAAAATGAGGCAACAAGCATTAAAGAAAGTTGTTCTATCTATTTCTCAAGAAATAAGGGTTAAATTATCTCAAAATCAGGCACAAGTGTTCACAACCAAATAAAGGATAAATACTCTAAAGGTTAAAGATAGAGAAGAGATAGAAAGGATGGAGAAAGAAACAAAAGAAAAGACAACCAAAATTTTTGAATAAATAAAGAAGGCTAAGGTGACCATTGATTCACAAGTACCTCTAGAAATACATGATACTAATGTTGAAATAAGTGCACAAGTTCATCTAGATGAACAAGAAACTAAAACTATACCTACTCCAAAAACTACAAATGAGAAAAATATGTTTGGTTAGCAAGAAGTACAAGGACTCTCTGGATTTAAAGAAGAAGAAGGTGTCTCTCGTGTGCACAAAATGAAAGAAGTCTCCAGTATGGAGATGGAAGATGAAGAAGAGAAAGAAAAAGAAAAAGAGAAAGAGAAAATTGATAAACAAAAGGAGACTAATCCTCTAGAGAATACTGGTGTAGGAGATCTAGGTGAAGTGGGTGTTCCTCCAAAAGAATTAGGAAATAATGAGCAGATGAGAGAGGATAATCTTGAGATAGTTCAAAATGCAAAAGAGAAGATTGTTGAGAAGCAAGATGCTTCAATAGGTCAAGGTTCTTCATCTTCAAATTCTTTCAAGGACCTACTAAGGATGAAAATGTAGTTTCAACCTATGGTTACACCCCAACTTCTACAAATCCCTACTCATGAAGGGAAAGTTGACTTGTCAAACATTTCTCCCCTTCACAAGTTACAACTTGCAGATATTCTACATGCTTCCACAAAGAAGGAGATTCTACAAGATCACATGAAGAAGAGTGGATTAATTGAGGATGATTTGAATATCATTCAAGAGTGTCTACCTAAGGTAAACATAGATTATTCCCTACCTTTGAAACAAAAATTGGTGATTTTGATGGATTCTTTCAAAGATCATTCATCACACATTGAGTAGAAGGTAGAGAAAGAGGCCCTGAGAAAGATAACAAAAAATAGAATGGTTGATGCATATGACCGGTGTGCCAATGTACACAAAATGTGAAGATTTTTAAGGAAAGTGTGGATGAAGTTAGTTCTCTTTATCAATTTTATTTGAAATGGGATAATTCCACTAAAAGAATCAAGGATCAAATTGACTCCATTGAGTCACAAATCACTCAAATAGCTAGGGTATATGATCATTTAAAGGATAATGATGGGGAAACTAGAGTTCAAATAAAAAATCTTCATTTGTAGTTTCCTTTTCTTTTGGACCAGAGAGAGAAAATAAAGAAGTAGTTTGATCAGCTAAGGGAAGCGGTCAATTTGAGACTTGCTTCATTATATGGGTTGTTAGCTAAAGTACAAGAGGTTGAGAAGAAGATGAAAACTTTAGATAGTATGGATGAGGTTGAGGACTTATGTATACAGTTTTAATTTCAAAATCACATTCTCACCTTAGCAAAAGAAAATTGGGTTGTAACTTTGGCACAACTTAAGGTAACTTACAAGAATATTTTTCCTTCTAAGGAAGTTGCAAAGGTATAAATAAGACAATTTTGTCTTTGTATAGTTTTGTAAAGGATTTCAGTATCATTTTTTGGTTTCTGTTGAAAATATTTTTTACATAGCATCAATTTTGGTGCATCTCATCTCAGGGAGAGTATTATTTGAAGAAATCATACAATAAGGGGGATTTCCTGTATTTTTTGAGCTAATATAAGTAGAATATTTTATGCCCTTTTTCCTTGATGTCAAAGGGGGAGAGAAGACTTGTAGATAAATGAGTGTTGCCATCAATGACAAAGGGGGACATTGTTGGAAATATGTGTTGTCATTGATTTCAACTCAATATTGGTTTTCATTCATTCCAAATGTGTATGTTGAAGTTTGTATATACTTTAGAGATAGTGGAAGTGTACAAAAGTTTGTATATACTTTAGAGATAGCGGAAGTGTACAAATATTTGTTGATATAGTCAACAATGCAGTATGAGGAAGAATGGTGATCATTTTGATGTCTAAGTGTGATGTGGAGGTGGGTATTGTTGACACTTCATGCCCCCTTTGATGTCCCATCATTGATAACCGATCTGAGAGATCCTCCATGGGCCATCTTGCATGTTTTCTCCTTGAAGTTTCCTAAATTTTGCTGTCCCATAATTTCTTGTTTTCATACTGTCTCTTACTTGCTTCCTTCATGCCTTCTCCATCACTCTTTCTCCTTCTTATTTTCCTTCCCTTTTCCACTAATTCTTTTAGCCTTCATCCTTTTTCCTTTCCCTTTACCCTCTTCTGATCTCTTTAGGTAAGCCTCAAGCCTTACCTTTGACCACCAAAGCTTGATAATGTTTCAAGATTTGGCTAAGTCTTTTGTCTTGTCATACTTGTGAGGAAGATTTCTTGAAGGATGCAAAAGAAGTTGTGAAGAAGTTGAAATTCATGTGGAAAGAGGTAATTTGAAGGAAATATGAAGAAAACGGCCATATTCAGGTCGATCAGTCGAAGAGGGTGTTACAAGTTGACTACCAATGAGAAGTGCAATTCCTTTGCAAGCTCTAGCCACATGAATCTGGCAGGGACGTAAGCACACCATGCAAATGTCTACACATCATGTAGGAATCCCCGACAGTTATTCCTCTACCGACACACAAAACAACCACTAAGTGGAACGAAGGCAGCAGGCTTATGTGGAATTTATCCTCCAAACTTGATTTTCTAAAGTGGAGAAAGGAAAAAGGGGAATTTGCGTAAGGGGTGCAAATTCACTCCTAAACAGTAAGAACTATTGTAGATTGAGAAGAATTAGACTTGGGAACTTGTCACAAGAACAAAAAACAATAATTTCATTAGAACTAAGTGGGTATTTCTAAACAAACTAAATGAGAATGGAGAAGTGGTAAGAAACAAGGCAAGGCTTGTGTAAGGGCTACTCACAAGTAGAAGGAATATATTTTGATGAAAATTTTACTCCAATGGAAAGAATGGAAGCTATTAGGATGTTTTTGGATTTTGTAACACACAAATATTTCAAAGTATATCAAATTGATATGAAATCTACTTTCTTGAATGGTGAATTAGAATAAGTATACATTGAACAACTAGAATGATTTTAGTTATCAAACAAACCAAATATGGTTTGTAGATTGAAAAAGGAATTATATGGATTGAAGCAAGATCCTAGAGCTTGGTATGCAAGGTTGGATAGGTATTTGATACAAAAAGGATTCAATAAAGGTATCATAGATAGCAATATTTACTTTAAAGTTGAAAGAGATCAAATCTTTATTGTGGTTGTGTATGTTGATGACATAATCTTTGAAGGAAATGAAGCTATGCCCAAGAAGTTTGTAGAGGAAATGCAAGAGTTTGAAATGTCTATGTTTGGGGAGATGAATTTCTTCCTTGGACTACAAATAAATCAAAAAAATAAAGATATTTTCATTTCACAATCAAAGTATGCCAAGGAAATTTTGAAGATGTTTGGAATCGAAGATTCTAAACTAGTGTGTACCCCTATCGATACTAGTTGTAAGCTAAGCAAGAATGATGAATCTCCTAAGGTTGATTAGAGAAAGTATAGATCAATGATTGGTGGACTGCTATATCTCTGCTACTACAATGGATATCATGCATGTAGTTTTTCTTGTCACTAGATTTCAAGAAGATCCTAGAGAGACACATGTTGCAGTAGTAAAGAGTATATTTAGATACTTGAAGGGCACTCTAGATCATGGCTTGTGGTATCCAAAGGATATTGATTTTACTTTGAGTGATTACATAGATGCATATTGGGTTGGTTGTGTGGATGATAGAAAAAGTACAAGTGGTGGTGCATTCTTTCTTGGATGCAGATTGGTGTCATGGCTAAGCAAGAAACAAGATTCAATGTCTTTATCTACTACAGAGGAAAAATACATTGCAACAGCATCTTGTTGCATACAAGTGTTGTGGATGAGGAAAACATTGAAGGATATTAGGATGGTATATGATGAACCAATTTCTATTTTTTGTGATAATACAATTGCTATCAATATTTTAAATAATCCGGTAATGCATTTTAAAGGACAAAACATATCTTAATTTGGTATCACTTTTTTGAGAGAGAAGATTGTAGAGAATGAAGTGAAGCTTGAATATGCACCTACAAAGCGTCAAGTTAATGATATATTCACTAAGGATCTTCCTAAGGATACATTTGAGTATCTCTAGGAGAATTTGGGGGTTATTTCCCCTCCTTCTTTGAACTAGATGCATAAGGAGATGCATCAATCTATTGGATTTCATGATTCATTCTTTGGTTTGGACTAATGTTGGTGGCTACCTCTCAAGAGTAGTATGTAGTAACATTGTTGGTTGTTGCATTCAGGGGGATTGTGTGTCATCATTATACAATGGTTTTTGATTGGTGCAGTATGGTGTATGCTCCTAAGGGGGAGCATACTGAGCAGTGAAGAAATAGAAGTCACAAAGCAATTGTTAGAAGGTTGATTGATGTCAAGGGAGAAACATAAGCGATGCAAATATTTTTTCCTTTGCCATTGATTTCAAAGGGGGAGAGAGAATCATGTGAAAACTGTTTAGTTTTCAATTGAGAAAGGGGGAGAGAATAGTATGGCTAGAGAATGAAGAGCATGTAAACAAAATAAGTTGAAAGGGGGAGAGTGAGTAATGAGAAAAGAGAAAGGGAAATAGGTATGGAGCAAATCTATTTGTTGTTGATGTTTTTTCACATCATGTGTTGCCATCAATGACAAAGGGGGAGATTGTTGCAAGTATGACCAATTGGTGTTATCATTGATGTCAACAAGCATGTGTTGTCATTTGTTTCAATTGTATGAGATGAAGATTGTTGCAAGAGTATGTGTAGTTGTTGGTATTTTCTATGTTGTTGCATTGATGATTCTTTGATTAATTGCATTATGTTGTCATTAGTACGCTTTTGGTGTCAACCTCTAGTGTTGCTTTGATAAGATTCTATCTATGGTTGAGGAAGTGATGGAGATGATAAGGATGTGTTCCTAGTGCTTGGTTTCCAAGTGCTTTTGAGAAAATTTGATAAAAAGAAGAAACAGTGAGTTGCAGTGTGTTTTGGGTTGAAGAGTAGTGTTCTAGTGTTGCTCCACATTTCTTCTAGGTTGAATATCTTCCTATTTATTTTAGATATGTTGATCAGAGGTGTTTAGAGGTGTTGTATTCAAAATTTTATGTGTTGGATTGTTGTGCAAAAGAAGTTGTGTTCACCAGTGTGTGAATAGTCTATTGCAGAGGTGTTTGGGAGAAATGTTTTTGCTTTGCGTTCACTACAATTTGGTTTTAGGTCTTGCAGATCTAAAGACATGTTGATAATATTGGTATCTTTCTTCAATCAAATTTGTTCAAGGTTTGGTGCTTCGAAATTCATTTTCTTAAGTTGAAGTGTATGGAAGAATTGTCAGAGTGTACTGGGTGTGTGCATTCTTTAGGTGAAAGTTGTTGTGAAGGAGTTTCTTGGTTTTCAAGGTATTTGTAGAATATTCTAGATTGTGTTTAGGTGACATTTTTTTTTTGCAAGTTGTTGAATTAAAGGAAGTGTGCACTTAAAATTTTAATGGTGTTTACATAGGTAATGTATAACCTTGGTGTTTACTCTAATTGTGGTGGATACTTATTGTTTGTAGAAGCATGTTGGAGTGTGGTGTTATAGATTTGGGTCCCAGATAAGAAGTGGTGTGGTCCACCTTCACTTTTATCTGTCACATAAGTGTTTTGGTGTTGACCTAATTTGAATTTGCATGGTTGATGTGTATAGTCGACCTTGGAGAGTTGTTACGAGATGCGAAGAGATATAAGTATGATGTGAATGATGTGAATTGTATAGTGTTAGAGTGTGAATTTTGGAAGTACAATGTGAGCTTTCATGTGTTAGATTATTGGATGCAGTGAGCAGAAGGCATCTACAATTCTTAAGTCAAGTTGTGAAGGTGTTGGTGAGATTGTGGTGGATTTCTCTATTGCATTGAGATGTATTTCTCTGTGTAACATTTTTCTCTATCTTCTTTTTTTATTTTTCAAGTGAGCCTTTGGCAGTGAGCATCTCTTTCCTTGGATAGTGATCCCTTTGTATTTAGTGTTGATATTACTCTATATTGTGAGCTAATCCTCACCATGGTTTTTCCCATCTTGGGTTGTCCATGTAAATATAGTGTTCTCTTGTGCAAGGTGTTTATTTTATTCAATTTCTATTATTTTATTTTCATGCTAAATCATTATAACAGATCAAGGGTTAATTTAATGAATGTGGATCTGAATGCTTGCAATGGTTTTGAAGCTTTAAGGTACAACTAATTCACCCCCCCTCTTAGTTGTATTGTGCATTCAACAAAATGAATAAACTAGTAAAAGGAATTTTCCCCCAAATAATGAGAAAAATCCTACATGCTACATCCTCATGATCAATTATTTTGTTGGCTAGAGCTCCTTCAAATATTTTAATATGTTCCACAATTGTTTTGTTAATGTCATTGACAAAGAATTTGGAACAAAAATTATCTGGATTCTTAGGCATTTCATGGTAATTGGAAAACTAGATGGTTGAGGGGTTGTTTGCTAACCAAGCCATTGTAGGGGTTGGGACTTCAACTTGGGCTTGGACTGGGGTTTGAGTTGGGACTACCAGAGGTTGTTGCTATGGTAACTAAAAAATATGTGAAGGACCTAACCCACTTGATGTTTCTTCTGATCTAATTCACCTCAGTCCTAAGGGGAAGCTCAACTCCACATATTTTGAGCTATTTGGAATGGATCTAAGAATTCTCCTAAATCTCTCAAGATAAAATGATTTTATATGCTCCAACTTTCACTAGAAAGCAAAAATATAGCCCTCCTAGCACTAATTTTGTTGATGAGGAGGTTTACACTTCACCAACACAGAATAAATTTTTGTGTATCTCATTCTCTCTTGAACAAGGAAACCTTATTTTCTAACTTAACTGATCAAATAGGATTACCCCAAGGTTTTGAAATTTAGGTCTTGACCATTTTTAGGATAACTTAGTGAATGATGTGATTTTGTTGGTAATCACAAGGGGAACTTATGCTTGTTGGAAAACTAGAAACTTCTCTACAAATTCTCAACAATCTTTAACTTTTTATGAGATCTAAAATCTTTGATTTAACCTTTTAACTTTTGTATTTTTTGTATTTTTTATTTTCACCTCAAATAAAATTCAAAGATATTAGGGTTTAGAAGGCCTAAGTTAACCTAAGGCTAAAAATTAACTGAAATCAGTAGAAGAGCTCCATAAAACCTAATTCTATTTTTCCAGTTTAACATAACTATACAGAATAGATGTAATCTTCACTTCAAATTTTCAAATTATAGATCATTTATTAAAACCATAAATATCAATGCAATTTAATAAACAATATATAACTAAACTTTTGCATAAAAATGGCTCAAACTAACCATACACTAAAACTTACAATCAGTAAGAGTCAAATCCAGTAAGAACATGGAACTCCATCAAATATTGACTTCAATAAATCTTCAGATAACTAACTGATTTTAAAGTATAAATTCTGAGCAGACAAATGCAACCATGCTAAAATTCAAAATATAACATAAGGTAAATCCATAAACTAAACTTTTGTATTAATTTTGGTAGTATCTTGGCAACAATTACAATTTCTCTCTCTTTTACAATGAAGAAGCATAGCCTTTTTATAGATTTTCAAATACAAGTCAACAATTGAGATTCATCATTAATTAATGGCCTAGATTCATTCATGTTAGGGCAGTTTAACTTGAGCGGTTTAGTTTGGGTGGCCCACTTTTACATTAAATGCAATATTTTAAAAATAAAGTTTATATCACACTACCCTAGGTGAAACAATTGGTGTGTGATTTCTTTTTTACACATAAGAAGATTGGCATGAATTTCAAGGTAGATCCTCCTCAAATGTAGCTTGTCCAACATGTTATTTATTTGCATATTCCATAAATCTAGAAAGGATTTCATTTGATTCTTCATTGGGAGGCATGGGGATTATCTTTACCCTATGTGACAAGGTTTCCAACTCAACATCAAATATTATAATCACTTTCAACCTCTCATTCTGAGATTCCTAGAATCTATCCATTATTCTTAAGAACATAGTTGCATCTTCTAAGTGATCTTTTGAGTGTATCATTAGCTGAGTGTGAAAAAATACTTTCCCACCATTGCTTCAAAATATTAATATTCACATTTTCCCTAGAAAGAGTTTTACCTGTCATGGCTTCCAAAAATGCAATGCATCCATCATAAATTTCATTCAAAGCCTTGCCTATCCTTTCACAATCAATTAAGGCTTTTCTCATCATTTCCTTCCAAGTTCATGAGCTTTTTCCTCATATACAACTTTCTCTTTTGATCAAATTCTAATATGGTATATCCATCAATATTGTTAATCTAAGCATAGTTTTATCATCTAAACTCTTGCAATCAAAAGTTATTTTTTGAACCTTTTGGGAGCAATTTTCAGCTCGAGTGTATAGTTGCACTAATTCCTCCAAAACTGGAACACCTTTATCAAAAAATCCACCTATCTAATTGTGGGATATCTTGGTTGTAGACTTCAACTTCTCAAGCTCATCAATGGCTTCCTTTGACAAAACTCTAGGAGGAGTTGATGTTCCTTCATCTAATTGCACTAGGCTAACCAAGTGTTTGATGTAACTTTGCAGTTCCTCTACCTGTGCCTTCTTCTCCTTTAATTTTACTTCCTTCTCCAATCTTTGTGCAATCATATCTATAGATTTTAGGAGTTCATGGACCTCTTTCCTCTTGGATGTGAGTCCCAAATTAATAGAAGTAATGTCGTATTCCTTAGGAGAAATGTCTCCTTTCGCTTTGTCAATAGTAGGGGTGGTAATGTGCACTACCTTATTATTGGATTCATTCCTTATAATCTTAGAATAAATAATTTCCCTTTTATTTTCTTTGGGATTATTAATTCTGGATAGAAATTCATCAACACTAGGATTAGTAGCCTCTATTATTTCCTTTACCTACAATTGCTCATTTAACCAATAAGGGGTAGTGAATTGTTCAATGTTTGGATTTTCTTCTTGCTCTTGATTTCCTTGCTAAGCTTGATATTCTTGTTGTATATTTTCTCCTTCTTATTCCTTACTCTACTCTTTATGATGATCCATTTGCTACTCTTGTTTCTATTGTATATGTTGTTGTTATTCATTTTCCCTCTCAAGATCTTGTCTTTGTTCTTCATCCTAAGTGTGCTCAACATGAACTTCCTTGAGCTCTTCCTTATGCTGTTCAACATTAACTTCTACCAATTGAGGCATTGTGTTACGCTCTTCCATTGGTTGATCTTTGAATTGTTGCTTCATTAGAGATACTTCTCGTTTCATTTCCTCTTAGCCACTCTCCTCCTCAGTAAGTTGAGTGATCATTTCTCTAAGGGAAGATGATTCTTTCCTTTATGCTTCCTCTAATTCCTTTGCAATCCTATCAATGTTGTCTAATTTAGGGAATGTGATACCATTCTAAGGAGAGGATTTTATTTGGTACAACACCTATGGTTCTTCTCTTGAACCTTCTACTATGATTGCTTCTTCCATTGATGTACTATCACCTTGCATGGAGGAAGGGACTTCCTCTTGTTGTGGTGTATTGGTTGGGAGAGGCTGCTCTGTTGTGGAGGGAGGGATAGAAGGAGCTAGATCCACTGAAGAAGAAGCACTTTTCTCACCTTTTCCTTTTACTTTCTTTCTTTTGGAGGTTTTTCTATTGATGTCTCAGTGACCCTCCTCCTCTTCTCAATTTTTTTCATTATGGGGTGTCCTTTTTCTTCTTCCCCTTAGCCTTCCTTACTTCCACATGCTCTTCTTTAGAATCTTCTTCATCAATGTCATGAATTTCAATTTCCTTTTTTGTATCTTCTTCTTATCCTTCAAAAGATTGGGATTCCAAATCTCCCATCAAATTATATGTTAACTTTACACCTTCTTCTAGTAAGTCTAAGGTCTTATAATCCACCCATAATATTATGCATTTCAAAATTGGGCTCATTATTTCCTCTAGTTATATGACCTCCTCCTCTACCCAATATAGAGGTGGAATAGGTCTTTCCTTCACTACATCATAGTCATGGTACTAAATGCAATCACCATCGTCATCCACTTTCTCTTCTATAGAGAATGGTCTGTAGAGTCACCATTTCCATCTAAATCCTTGAATATCTTCTTTTTCTCACCTCCAACTCATCATGGAAATTTTCCCAATGGTCCTCAATATGAGACTTGTGTCATTATGATTTGGTGGTTGCCTTCTTAGCCACATCGTAGGGATCAAATTTCTTCCTGATGTAAGGAAAGCTAAGGTGCGGAACAAACTCTCCTAACGCCAAAACCTTAGGGAAGAATGCAGAGGTGTCTTTAAATTTCACAATTACAGTCCAATTAAGATATTCATGAAAGAAATAACAAAAACAGAGAACTGAACATACACAAATGAACACCATATTTACATGGGAAAACCCTTATGGGAGAAAAACCCACCACACCAAGAAAAACCCCTTTGTATTACAGTAAACAAATTACATACAGAGTATAGGCTTTACTCTCTGATGTCAATTTACAGCAGCATAATATTCACTGATCAACCTTACACAGAAATGCTCTCAGAAAACATCCATCGAGATCACTCAGAACAATTCGTATTCAATCGAGCAACACTTCGTTATCTCACATTGTTACTCATCCAACTATTCATCAAATCATTAATCATCTTCAATTACAGAGTATCTCCATGTCGTTCGCAGTCTATTGATCTTCCTCATAGGAACGGCCGCAATAGTCCAACTGCTAGCGGTTCCCATTCTGCTTCTCTAATTGGTCGAAGAAAAACCACGTAGGATAGTCATTCGGTCAAGGTGTTCAAACTATGTTGCATGTTGGTGAGACACTAGGGCATGTCTCCTCGATGCCACAATACCCGATTATCGTTATCGCCCAAATTCATCACCATCGGCAAGAGATTACACTGAGTTCAAAAATCACATCGACATCAACACTCCCATTGGCGAGACTTACTCTATCGGAAAGATCGAAAAGACCTTTCACTGACATCCTCAGCAAACCCATCGCCCAAACAATCGCTAGTCGCTATGAGTCATAACGAGCCCTCAAGTCATACCGATATGAACATACGTCGACAAGACTTAGGTTGTCGCTAAGAGTCACCTCGTAGGTTCCAAGTCACCCCGAGTCCATCCTTCGCCAGGAGTCATACCGACAACAGACCATACCATCGGTGAGACAATAATTTGTCGCCAAGAGTCTCCAAGGTCACACCTCTCGCCGAAACCACTTGTCGCCCAGAGTCTCCCCGACATCCGATAACAATAACCTGTAGGCCAGACCAACCCACTCGGCAGAGGGTTACAACGAACACAACAAGTCACACCGATAACATCCCTCGCCAAGAGTCTCTCCAACCAAACACCATCAACAAGAGTCACAACGACTATCAACAGGACAGTTCCATTAGCAAGACTTCTCCTGGCACTAAGACTCATTCCAACTGTCCAAGTTACACCGAAGGCTCAGGTTATGCCGATCGTTGAGAGATTCCATAAGTCACACTGACAAGCTGATAGATTAAGATCAAAGGCAGATCGGCCAAACATCTCAGCAGTCACAACGACCATGCTTACTCAGAGGTTTCAGCCTGTGAGATTGAGGCACACAATTCCAACACCTAATAGTGTGAGTTTTCAAACTATAAAATTGTAGCTATACCTCTGAATTTTCTGCACTAATGATTTTTGGGTAGGCCTTTGAGTTGCCAAGCATAATAGGAAATTCATGCCCACTCTTGTCTTGTGCATACTTTTCAAGACCTTATTGAAAACAACTAATTGTCTAGTCACCTCCAAAAGCATAATTTTATCGGTTGGACACCTCAACAATTTGTATGGTCTATTGGGACAACCTTATATTATTATGTATGATAACTTGGGAAATTGGATGTACCATGACCCATTTTTATTCACTAGGTCCCTAGCCTCCTATGACAATCTGATGTTTTGAGCTCCCTATAGGATTCTCACAATATACATTAAGAAAGCATCATTCACCCTCTTATAATGAGTAGTGTTGGAAAGATGTAATTGTGGATAACAACCATGTACCATATATTTTCCCAATTCAATGCCTATTTCTCCTAGGAAAGTTAGCCCTCTATACCTAAAATTTCTTGCTAACATGTACACCACATAGGAAGTCATGGTGAAGGATCTACTTTTCTCCACATTCTTGAGTTGTGCATAAATATTATCACTCATCATTTTGGCCCAGTGGATATTCTTAGCATTAGATATTTCTTCAATAATGTAGAAATCCAGTCTTCAAACTGGGCAGCCTTCTCCAAGCCCATTATTCTACTTAGCAGGGTGACCATATCTCTATATTCATCCTTTAAATCAATTTTATTAAGATTTTTGAACAACTTGAAGAAATTTTTCCTGGGTTTCTTTTCCCACTTGGTATTGATTACTTCTAAACACTTATCAAGTCCATCAATGTAGCTTTTCTTAGCTTCATCTAGAGTAATCATTGTCATCTTAGAGTGAGAGGGAATATCAAAGGCCTTAGCCAAAGCTTCCTTTGTAAAATTGGCTAGTATTCTTCCAACCGAGCCTATGGTTCTCCTCTAATTGTATTTATAGTGCTTTACATACTCCACTATTAAATTCAAGGCATTGTATAAAAGGAGAAAACCCTGTTGCCTGAGCAATCCCTTTATTTACCATTTTCTTGGCTAGCTTGATGGATTCATCCCATACATCCTCTTTTTGAATTCCTCAAAGTCTATGTGACCTAAGTTTGTATCACCCACATTGGCCCAATATGAGGAAATATTTATCTTCGGAAGAACTCTCTTAAAATTATACTTCATTTGTGTTGTCATGTAGAGTTTTTATGACATTTTTCCTTTCTCACTCTTTCCTGCCTTATCACTTTTCTTAGCCTGCATCTATTAGCCAAAAATAATCTAAATTACTTGGAGATAAAAGTGTGGAAAGAATGAACAAATTTCCCTTAGAAACTTAAATATCTCCAATTCATTATAAAATTCTAAGTAAAATAACCACATTCTATCACAATTTCTAGAAATCATCATATTTGAACCATATACAAGAAATCCCACCCTTAGAGATATCAAATTTAAGCCATAATGCATTTTGGAGATTTTGGATTGCCATGGATTTCGGAGATTTGGAATGATTCTAAAGTTTGGGATTCTGAAGAATCCATGGATTCTAGCAAAACTTTGAAATTAACCAACCTTTCCTTCCTTTTAAACTGGTCCTCGAGGATTTCTAAGGAACAAGAAATCTTGAAGAGATGACTTTTTGTGCATACTATAATGATTATGAAGGATCTTTGTGTATTTCAGGCTACTTAGAAATCTCTAGGAGTGGAATACTTGAGCAGGTTTTGGGGTTTTTGAGAAATTGACAAACCTCTGAAAGGAAGCAACCTCTCATGGATTTTCGAAGACAATGTAACTTGGCTCAAAAAAAACTTTATATTTCAATTGGCCTCAAACTTTTAGACATTTTGTGGATTTTCAATGGTTTTGAATTTCTTCATTTGGAGCCAATTTTTGTGAGATAGTGAATTTAGCAAGGACAACCATTTCATTCATCCTTTGACCAATTTTTGCAAGTTTTGAAAACCTTTGGGATTTTTGAGGATCAAGAAATCTCTGAAACTGGGAATTTTGCTTGTCAAAAACTTTAAAAACTTCAACACTTTTAGACCTTTTCGAGACTCAGGGATAAATTTTTCATAAAGGTTATATTTCCCCAAAGGATGGTGAATTTCCTAGTTTCATACCCCTTACCCATTTTAATGGGCCATCTTGGAGTTTTGGGTGTTTCACTGATTTTAGAGAGTTCCAGATTTTTTCAAGATGATCAAATTTCAGTGAAATGCCAAATTTCCAAATTTCACCCAAACCTATGATTTTGCGAAAATGGGTTTTTCAACCATTTGGATGAGCCAACCTCGAATATTTTAAGTGCCTTGCAGATTCTAAGAGGTTTTAGATTATTTCTCAAGGTTTTAATTTCTGTGAATTGCTAGGTACTACGAACATGCGAGTTTATAAAAATGCAAAGCATCTCCTAAAGTGCAGAATCTTAGGGTTCTTAGCCATTTGATTTCAAATTTTGGATTCTCAAAACCCAAGACAAACTCTCATGAGTTTGAATGGATCTCTCTTTACAGGCCTCAAGAAACCTTATGACATGAATGTAATTTTACTTAGAAACCCTAGCAAATGGTTCCCTAACCCTATCTACGAGAATTTCATGTGTTTGAATCATTAGAATTGCTCTAAAAGAACCCTAATGTTCTATGATAAACCAATTGAAGTCTTAAAACAAAGAGTATAATAATGTGCACTTTGAATTGAAAGATTTCATGAACTCAAAGACCACAAACCCTATGTGATTTACTCAGTTCCACACAAAACTAGAAGGAAACTAGTGAAACAATGTGTAAAGGGGGTTCTTCACCAACATTTCAACTAGTGCATGCAAGAAATTGACCTCTAATCTAGCTAAAATGATGCTCACAACTTGAACTTTTTTCTTATTTGATCTTCTAAATGTTGGTGTCGACTTCACTTCACTATGTTCGAATTTGCAAATGATAATAAGGTGAGAAATGAATTGGAAATTTTGTTTTTATCCCCATTTCGTACTCAAACAATAATGTGTTGATAGTATGGCTATCAATCACATCATCAAGCCTTTTCAGAGATACAAGGGAATTCAGAACTTCAAAGACCTCAAGTGCTCTTAAAGTTCAAGGATTTTGAACAACTCCGAACTTCTAAAATTTCTTGCATTCGAGGATTTTGTGAAAGTCTGAACTTCATTTATTTCATTGGATGAAGAATTCCCCAAAGTCTAAAAAACTCTGAGACATGCAAGAACTCAATCCTAAAGCTACCTTAGGTATTTCAAATGACTTCAACTTGACCAATTGTTGCAATATACTTCAAATCTCCCTATTTTGATAAGAACTTGGTAAGTATCGAGGAGATGACCAAAAACCAAAATTTCAAGGGACCTTTCTCTTAAGGAGAAAAGACAAGGAACCTAAAGAGAAAAACGGGAAAAAGGGGGTCCTCAACATAGGATGGGGCATGTGTGCAAGGCACAACAGGACCAACCCGTAGGTCCCATTGGCATTAAAAATAAATGTTGTCCAATAAATATTAAATCTACCAAAATTTAAATAAAAAAATTAACTTATTTTAATTTCCCATTGCAACCGCCACTACCTAGAAAGTTGTGTCATTGTCTAGCCATCAGTGCACCACCTTGTGGCCACCCAAGTTTGATTATATAGCAAAATTGGGCAACTATTTTCCAAGGGGCATAACTTTCACCCAAGATGTTCATTTTCTAACATCTTATACTTGTTGGAAAGATGGTTCTAAGCACTACACTATGGTATTAGTGGTTTTTACATATTTTTTTGTTTTGGTAGTGATTTTTTTGCTAGAATTCAGATATTTCTTTCAAGCTTTGAGAGTTCATAACTTTTGCATACAAAGTCAGATTTTGGACTTCTTATAGTCGACAAAAAGATTATTTAGAGCACTACATAGTGGATTGGGTTTGGAGATGTTTTAGCATGATTTATTTTATATTATTTTCATCTAATTCTTTGATGGGTTCTTTTGACTATGGTGATTTCGTGAGCTCATGGTTATTCAGATCTTAGTGATTTGATATTGGAGTCATTGTATTTTAGATAGAGATCCAATGTCCACTTCATCCTTTTAGACTGCACAATAATAGAAATTGGACACCCCTATTAATTTTAATATTTCTTACCACCCCAAGGTAGATGATCATACAAAGAGGGTGAATCAAGTTCTTGAAGATATGTTATAGATATATGTGATGGATCAATAATATATATGAGTGGGGTATCTACCTAGTAGATTTTTCCTTTAACAAAAATCATCACAGATCTTTGGATATGGCACCATTTTAGGCTTTTATGGTAGACCTTTTAGGGCACCGTTGAGTTGGGATCATATTAATGAACAAATTTATTTTGGTTTAGAGATGGTATGGGATATAGAGTGACATGTAGTGACAATTTAGTAACACATCTAGAAAGCACAATATCACCCAAAATACATTGATGCCAATAAATTATATAATAGTTTCTTAGTTGAAAATAAGGTATTTTTATGGTGTAGCCACAAAAGAATCAAATGATATAGAAAAAGGTATAAGCTAGCAGCTGAATTTATAAGCCTCTTGAGATCCTAGAGAAGATAGGTCCGGACTATATACTATTTTTTAACATTACCACCTAGAGCTAGTTTCGCATCCATGATATTTTCATGTATATATTTTAAGGGGATATGTACTTGATACTACTTATGTTTTGGATTAGATTTTCTCACTAGTAGATATAGACTACATGCTAGTTTTTTAGGCCATTCTAATCATCATCAAATGCTAGCCCTTTGAGGGTAGGAGCTGAACAAGTCATATTCTAACAGGATTGATATGATGAGGTTGTTGTGATATGGAAGGATACTACTTAATTTAGGGAACTCTAATTTCACCCCTTTGAGGGCTTCTAAGAGGAATCTTAATCTTAAGGAGGATGTTAGACCTACCCTTTTGTAGTGATCTCATTTGCATTTGATAAACTTGCTATGGGTATTGATACTTATTGATTTTTGCATATTTATATTTTAAATTGATAATCTTGATGATATGTTAATTTGGATAGTGATATTATGCCTAGATTGATTTATTTTTTATGAATACACTTAATGATTATAATTGAGAATAAATATGTTTTGGTAATTTTATTCATATGATAGACATGTGTTGTAGGTTTTATCTCTATTGAGATAATTATATTTATGAGTATAGAATTATATTATGATTTAAAACGATCGATTTAACCTACTTTCAAATTATTATTGACAATGTATGCAATTTTCTATATATGGTCTACTTAGGAAAGAAGCTAATATCAACTAATGTCATGAGATGAATGTGATTTTTTTATTAAGGCATAAAATTGTGATAGTTAGAATTAATAATGATAAATAGGAAATTGTGATGATTATACGATTTTATAAATTTTCTACAATATTTGAGGTGTTTAATTTTTTAGTTGTTGTTGCTTTGACTATTTTTTAGAATCTATCGATCCTTATTTTCAAGTTTGTAGATAATTTTCATGGCTAATGGAAAACATTTAGAGTTCCTTTAAAAAGACCTAATTCTGTTGATCCTAGTGACACCTTGGCCTTAGCCCATGAGGGGGCTAGAGCCTTCATTTGTGAAAATATTTTATAATATAAATTTTGTGATGCCTTTTATAATTATTAGTTTGTCCTAAGGTTGATATGTATTTTCTTTTTTGGATGAGAGACCTCATAGATGAAAAACTTGAATTTGCACTTTAAGAGAATTTTAGAAGGTCAAAAAATTATTTTCCTCATTTATTAAGTGAAATTGGGTCCCTAGAGTAAGAACTTGTATTATGGATACTTATTAAGCTATAAATTTGGGGATTTTGGTAAGATTTGGCCCTTTCCAAGTCTCTTAGGATTATATACATCATAGTCCTAGTTTAAAACCTTGTGGACCCACCAACTACTCCAAATACATGGTCATCTAACCCATTTTTAATTCCAACCATGTAGTTATTTCGTACCCATGTGGTTTTAAAATGGCCTCTAGGCATAATGTAGCCTTTTAATGCTTCCTTGAGTCATAAAAGTGTTTTGTAATAGTTTGTGATATATGCATAGTTGAACCCTCAATGAATTGTTATAAATTGATGTGGAGGGTCAACGACCTACAAAATCTTGGCTACCAACTCCTTAAATTATTGATTATATTTTCATACTAATTATTCCAAGTGTTTATTTTTCTCCTTCATTGCAACAATATTGATTTGTTTAATCTTTGGTTACTCGAGGTATTTTTAAAATTTCTTTCTAACATCATTTAGATCAACCTTGACACTATCCAAATCATACCTAGTGTGCTAGTCTTGTATATGTCCTCCCATAGTTACAATAAATAAACTTTCCTTGTGTACAACATTAGTCAAATTCATCACACATCAAGACATTTCATAATCCTTCAATAAAAAGAGGCATCCTCCTCCCCTATGAAATATTTATTATGGCTAATATTGGCTCCACAACCACTACTATGATCCATACTAATTTGTGTCTAGGTAATTGCTAAATTGACCACACAATTAACTAATCAAGATGTAGAATAGAGAAAAATGTAAATTATCTTAATTCAAACCTAACAAAATTTGGGTCAATCCAGCTTGCTCATACACTAGATTGACCATTATTTATATCATATCTAGCTTTTACCATTATCTATGTCTTGTAAATGAAACAACTTCCTAACTATGATTAAAAAAATTATTGGATAGTAAATTCATGCTAGATGGAAAAGTCAAGGACATGATCAAATGATCCCCATTTGATTGTGAATAAACATATGTGTTCAATCATTCAAGCACAAGTGGTATCCCTCTATACTCACTATATCGTAAACTTATCATAGTTGTCTCTGTGTATCCTCAAATTCATCCTCTAGCATATATATGTGATCTTCTTTATTAACACTTCATTTTTGCATTGCCTTCTATGTGTGTTGTGCCTTCCTAGATTTCTCCTCCTATATGTTTGTGAATGTGGCTTCTCTTCTTTGTTCCACTTATTTGTCTGCCTTGGAATTTTGCACTCAAACTAGTTTCCATATTTGAACTCTATTATACCTAGGATAGAAATTGGTCACTCATTTAACTACACCTATTCTGCAAGAGTTAACAACTCCATGACAAATGATTCAATGCACTTTTTAACTAGTTATATCTTCACCCAAAGAGTTATCTAGCACAAAATATTTCTTCTAAATAATAAATCTTTCCAAAATTCCACCAACTAAGCTAAGATGAAAATTACAAATTGTAGCACATAGTCATTTATAGTGTCTTTCACAACCAACCTAGTTCAAAACTTCCTATATTATGCTTAAAAGGTAGTGCATTGATTCTAAAACAAAGAAAATAGGTGTTCCAGTTTTTGGGAGGTGGAACACAAATAGGTGTTCCATCTTGTGGGAGGTGGAACACAAACTAGGTGTTTAGGTACCTAGACCAATTTTCTTCAAGTTTCACTCAAGGAATCCCTGGAGATCTCAATCCAAGGATAGAATGAAGGAGAGAGATCTGCAATAAGGGTGTCCTAAGGGTGTGATTAGAGACTAAAAGGGGGTCACCACCAAGCTAGGACTTGGAAAGACAAGAAATGAATACAACATGCAAACCTAACTAGATGACCTAGGAAATGAAACTAAAAATCAAGATAACAAACTGAGAATGAACAGAGGTGCACCTAGAAGACTGATGAGGTCAAAAAAAGCTCTAAAACCCTGAAATCCTAATGTTTGATGCCCATTGGGGCTTATATGCCAATTTGGGCGATTTAGTCCTAGACTATGGTTTCTATACCAAAACTAGAATCTAGAATTGCTAAATCGGGATCTACCAAAAATTCCTAAAAATATAGGTATACTGGAACTCATACGCCACAAGTGGCATATCAGTCCCATTTTGTTGTAAAGTTTCCCAAGAGAAAAATTCTAAAGTGAAACTTGGTGAACCTCTAAAGATGGATCAAATAAACACATTCCCAATTATTTCATGCAAATAGGTTGTATATCTTGCTCTAGATCTGAGTTTGTGTGGGCCTTGGCAACTTTTCATGACAACTTTTGCTTATTTATCATTTTGGTACTTTGAGGGCTTCAAATCCACTTTTTCTTCAACTTATAAACCTGCAATAACACAAAGAGAGTGAAAGAGTTTTGTTGTGTTAGGAAATAGAGTTTTTCCTTGGTCAAACTTCATTTGGGAAATTAAACCTTATGATGAAACAATGAAACATGAACATGAAACATCAACAATGATACCTTGAATGACGTCTTGATATGTAAATCTACAATCTAACATGAAGTGGCCATGAAGAATGTAAATCTTGATCTTGAATTAGATGTGGAACAATGCTTAACTTGGATATTGAATGTTGCATCACAACGCTAGCTCAACAACATGCCTGATGTACTATGCCTTTGACATGATGATGGATCTTGCATTGTTGCAACAAATGATAAAGACATTTTCCCTTGAATGCCTTAGAAATTCTCTTGTAAACTCTCTTGACACTCTTGGGAAGTCTTAGGATGCTTAACTCTTGATTTCTATTTTGATATTATGATTGCTTAAGTAAAATAATGATTTGAGACCTTGTTGATATAGGCATTCCATCTTATTTATCGTTTATTAGATCCCAAATTCTGACATACATGAAATTTGAACTTGAAACCCTGATTTCTTGCTCAAAACCCTAAAAAGGGGCCGAATGGACTCATATGCCACTTGTGGTGTATAGGTCCCATCTGGGTGGGACTCATATGCCCAAGGTGGTGTATGGGTCCCACGAGGCCTTTTTAGCTTGGGGAAATGTTAGGGAGTTAGGAAATGGAGTGTATTTATTGATTATATCAAGATCTCGGTTGAAATAAGCCTCAGGATACATAAAAAGTGGTCTTAGGGGCCTATTAATAATGATATGAAGGTCATAGGGGTTGGGGCCCTAGCTCGGTTGGCTAAATCTTTCCTGTTGCAGGAGGTTGGTCACGAGGTCTAGTCTCCCCCACCCCCGTGGTACCGGAGGGCGTGTCGCACCAGCGTCGCCAGTCGCATTAAAAATTTTACCAGGTGCACTGCAGTTTATATGGGGTCGTGCTACCCGATTCCTGCAGTCTAAAAAAATAAAAATAAAAAAAATGATATGAAGGTCATAAATGTAAGAGGGCCCAAAACTTAATGTGAAGGTGTAAATAAATGCACTTTACAACACTAAATTATGGAAAAATTAAGTCTATTTAGCTTAAAAGGGCCCTAAACCTAATGTGAATGTGTAAAACACATTACAACACTAGATCAAGGAAACATTAGGCTCAATTCAACATTAATTATTTCCAAATTAAGTGTGAAAATGTAGAGGGATATATTTTTCTACACTACATTTAGCCCCCACTTTAGTGAGAGGAGGAACTTGCTTCAAACTCACACTAAAGTAGACATTCAAGAGGGGTCCACATGTACTGATGTGGATGGTCTAGGATGAAAAAGATCAAGGAGGTAACCAAGCCCCCAGGATCCAAGATCCTACATCAAACCAACATGAGCACAAAGGAACACACACAAGGTGTATGATATGCAACATCAAGATTCACAAACATACAATGTCAATGACATAAAGATGAAAGAAAAAGAAAAATGTAGATCAAGACTCAACCGTTTTTCCTACACGTTGTGGATCATATCTAAGTTGTTTGTCCAAAAATGTACGCTCTTTGAGGCAATGGATCTTTAAGTTGTCCACTGGGTGAGTATCCAAAAAGGGTGGCTTACAAGTGAACACATTGTCCACTATGCAAACCAAATGCACACTCACAAGGGCTAGTGGAACCTTGGGTTGTCCACTAGGTGAGACCCCAGAGAGGTGAGACACATGCATGTGGCCAATATGAACTCACACACACAAGCAAGTGGCTATGGGAAATTCACGCCTATAAGTTTGGCTCCCATATGTACAACCAAACCAAATCTATACCTCATGATAACTTTGATAAGGTGCCACACAACAGTGAACTTTGAACTTCATGAGGTAAGAAAAGCTTCGTATGCTTGAAACTCATGAACAAACAAGATGGCACCACAGGAAAGCATAGTGTGCTATGCAAGGTGGCCATATAATAGATGTTGTAAATGTGAAATAGTGTAAGGTGTGTTCAAAGGAATTTTTCTTAGTTCATGTAAGGTCTCTTCTCAAGGAACATCGTGCTTAACATCTCCAAGAGAGTACAAGTCAAATAAATATCATGCTCTCAAAGGAAATCAAACCCAATGACACCACTAAGAAAAGGATGCATCACAAGAATAAAAAATATCACACAGTGAAATGTGACTGTTAGTGTATGCCCCCACTTTAAAGTGGTGCCTAACACCATTGTTGTGAGAAATTGCTTTAAAGTAGAAGAAGACATGAGAGGTTATTTAGAAATCCCTATGCCAAGTCATATGTTTCTGAATGAAACTACATCATGAATAAATATGTCACATGTGAGTCAACTTAAGGCATGTCATCCACATCCCAAGCTTGCTCTTATATGTACATGAAATGTGGTTAACTAGCCAAAAGAGACAACAAGTGACATATGAGGACAAGGCTTCCTAACCCCTTGCCCCCACTTAGTGCAAGACAAGGATGAGCTGAGATGATTGATGAGAAACATGCTAGAATGAAAAGTAGTATCAATTAGAGGAATTAGGTGTCCTAACATATAGAAGATCACCACATTCTGTAAGATGTTGAATTTTATCACTTCAAGCCTTACATTCATTAGTAGAATGACCATGAACTCTATGATATTCACAAAATGAACTCTTGTAGAAGAATTTCTTTTGTGTTCTTGGAGGGAGGGATATCAAACGATCTTGGACAAGTCTCGACAAGATACTCTCTTGATCAATAGTAGATGTTCCTTTATTTTTCAACAAATATATTTCTTGCTTAGTACAAGTTTTCATACTTACACAAGACTCTTTAGATTGTGATATTTTGTACTCTCCTTTAAAGGAGGGTGTAAAATCTATCAAATTTGGATCATTAGTGTTTTACATGATGACATTGATATTAAGCAAAGGCTTCTTTGTTTCTTTCATTTCTTTCAAAGGATAACAATCAATACCACTAGTGTCTATCAATTCAAGATGCACTAATGTTAAATTTGGCTTAGAAGGATCTTTTGTAAGAATGTTGACACTAAGTGAAGGCTTGCTTGTTTCTTTCGAGGGGCAATAACCAAGACCATTAGTCATTCCTTGTGTGTTAGGCTCTATAGGGACATAGATACCTTGTTCTCTAGCACCACATCCTTTTCCACTATAACCAAGTTGTTTCATAAGTTCATAACCTTTTCCATAAATATTTTTCATTTCTTTTGGATTCAATGGTTGTTTGTAGTCAATTTCATCAAAGTTTGTCATGTGATTTGTTGTTTCTTATAAAGTGTTTGAGGTGGATGCTTTTGAAGGTTCTTTTGAATTTTGCATTGAAATTACCGCTTTTTCTTTTCCCTTTTCTAAGTTTTTGTTTATGATCTTGTATTGTCCCATGAATTATGTGAAATATAAGGAACCCCACTCATCTTCTAGTAACTTCGTGACTTCCTCAATATGTTTTTCTTTGTCTTTCTCTTGCATGGGTTCTACTTGTGTTGTTGGTGTCAATGTTTTCAAAGGATTTTCCTTATCTTTGTCAATGTTCAAACAACTGTTTTGTTGAAGTTCGGCATCGATTGTATATACTTTCTTGTTGTAGACATACTTCATTTTATGATGAAGGGTTGAAGGCACTACTTACATCTCATGAATCCATGGTCTTCCTAAAATGAGGTTGTATTAAAGATCATGAGTAATAATGTGACTAGGAGTTTGTAATGTGGCCTTTCCAACTATAATAGGAAATGTAATCACTCCAAGCGGATGTTTTCCTACATTGTCAAACCCTCAAATAGATAAAGAGGTAGGTTGAATTCCTAATTTATCCATGCCAAGTTTATCCAAAAGGGTCACACCACACACATTAAGGGTGGAGCCTTTGTCAACAAGGGTTCTTTTTATTCCCTACCCATTGTAGTAAGCTATTATCATGAAAGCTTCATATTATTTTTTCACTTCCAAAGAAGGGATCTCATTATGGTGGAAAACAATGTCAGCATTTATTCCTTGAATCATGGTTGCTATTTCATTTGGTTGTGCATTAGAAGGGATAGGAACTTGTTGTAAAGCACTTTGAATCATTTTGTGATAATGAGGAGAGGCTTGAATAAGGTCCCATAAGGATATGTTAGCAGGAGTGTTCTTAAGTTGTTCAACAAGATCATACTACTTTCCACTTTGTAAAGGAAAACAAGGAGGGCTAGGCAAGATAGGGTTAGGCAATGGGAGGTATGTTGAAGGTGTTTTTCTTGGTTATGGATTGTTTCTAGTGTTATATGTATGAGAAATGGTGTTGTAATTCAATTGTCATGAAACATTATTCTTAGGTGGGTAAAGGATAGGTTCAGGTTTGTTTTGATTTTTTGGTCATTGTGAGGGTGGGTAAAGAATTAGAGGATTTTTAGGATGTCCTACAGGGTATGTAGGAGGTCCATTAATCAAGGGGGATCCAGTGGACACTTGTGCATTCATAACCTCAGTGGTTTTGGATTGATTTTTTTCTAATGAAGGGGAGTCTATGGTCGTCTTTTCACCATCATCTAAGGAAGTCACATCACTATTGTTGTCATTTTCTTGCCCCATGATATCCTCCCTAGGAGGAGAGTTTTTAGGAGAACTACAAACTAGATGTTCATGACATTCAATATTTGGTTCTTCTAAAATGACTTCATCACAAATAAGGAAGTTATCAATGGTTGGATTGCCTTGTTTATTAGTAATGTTTTTCCTAGGGGAAGAAAGGCAACTAAGATTCTCGTGACTCTTATTGCTTTGATCTTCTAATATCAAAGTATCTTCTTTATCAATAATAAAGATATTAGGAGAAGGTCCAATTTGATTGTTATGATTGTCCATGATTTCATTCTTTCTTTTAAGGTCTCATTCTCTTGTGTCATAACTTCTACCCTAGTAGGAGAAATTTTGAGAGGTTCCTCACATTCCATGATTATATTTTGTAAAGTAACTTCATCACAAATAGGGGAGGCATCAAGGGAAGGCGAACTATCATTGTTATGCTTACGAATGATTAAATCCTTTTGTTCAAATAGAGCTTTCCAAATGTTAGGGACATTAGGAAGGATAGAAATAATGCTATAAGTTTCAACCATTGGATCTCCTAACACCAACATTTCCTCCTCACAAATGTGTTTTTCATGATCGTTCTCAATTGTATTCTCTTTATCTAAAGAATTATCATAAGTAGTAGTGGTGTTGGGAGAGGAATGTAGACTAAGTAAGGTAGTGGCAATGATCTCATCTTTTGTTTTTATATCTTCCCAAGGGGGAGAAGGAAAAGGACAAGCAAGACTTTCATGATTCTCAATGATTGCATCTTCTTTCACCAAGATACCTTCATCACTAATAGGAGAGATATCGGGAGAACAACTACAGCCACCATGATTGTCTATACTTGTATCTTCTTCTACCACATCATTCCCATAAATAGGAGAGATAGGAGGGGGTGTAGATTTTAGGCAAGCGTCAACATTTTCACTTTCTTGCACTAAGAGACTAATAACTAGGAAATGTATTGAATGAATGCCTAACATGCTTATTGATGAACTTTTCTTTGCAAACTTGGAAAATGTAGATACTAAAATTTGTGAAAAGTAATCTATGCAAACTCAAAACGGAGAGAAACTTAAAATGCAATGCAATGACCTAGAATGAAATGTGTGAATGCAATTTTTAGACTCTAAACAAGGTAGTTTGTTTATTACAGTATGAAACAAACTAAAATGAAATGCTGATTAAGAAATGCATGAAATGAACTAAATTAAGCTAGATCTAATGAAATGCATGTAACAAAAACTTGGCAAACTGAAACAACTATCAAATGACAGCAAACAGAAGTACAAAAATGATGTTTTCAATGCTATAAAACGTAGTTTTAGGTCTAATCTGGGACTAATTCACCCAGAGGGGCGTATGAGTCCTAGTCAGGGTCTTTGGAAGGGTGAAATGTTGAAAAATGCACAACACGGAATCCCCAGAAAGTAGGAAAAACAACCTATACTAGGACTAAATCGCCTAGAGGGGCATATGAGTTCCAGATTAGGGTTTTTGCGCCAATTTCAGCAAATTCTTTGTTTCTAAGGTTTCTAACTTGTATATTGACTTTACTATTTGTAATTGTAGAATTTCAATGAAATTAAATTATCTAAGATGCAAAAATGCAATCTATATGCACTTTCACTAATGCAAAAATTTCAAACCTTAGATGCAACTAACTAATGCAAAATCTAATGCAAAGTTAATGTAGACTAGATCTAGGACTATGATGCACTCCAAATTAGAAAAGAAGGTGTTTTAAAGGCTAGGTCCACCAAAATGAAATAAAGAAAATAGTTGTTCCACCTTTTCGGAGGTGGAACACAAACTAGGTGTTTAGGGACCTAGACCAATTTTCTTCAAGTTTCACTCAAGGAAACCCTAGAGATCTCAATCTAAGGATAGAATAACGGAGAGAGATATGCAATAAGGATGTCCTAAGGGTGTGATTAGGGACTAAAAGGGGGTTCACCACTAAGCTAGGGCTTGCAAAAACAAGAAATAAATACGCTCAAAACCTAACTAGATGACTTAGGAAATGAAATTGAAAATCAGGATAACAAATTGAGAATAATAGAGGTGCACTTGAAAGACAGATGAGGTCAAAAGAAGCTTCAAAACCCTGAAATCCTAATGTTTTATGCCCACTAGGACTCATATGCCAGTTTGGGTGATTTAGTCTCAAACCAGGGTTTCTATGCCAAAACTGGAATCTAGAACTGCCAAATTAGGATCTATAGAAAATGCCTGAAAATAGGTATATTGTGACCCATACACCACAAGTGACGTATCAGTCCCATTTTGTCACGAAGTGTCCCAAGAGCATAATTTTGAAGCGAAACATGGTGAGCCTCTAAAGATGGATCAAATAAGCACTTTCCCACTGATTTTATGCAAATGGGTTGGATATCTTACTCTAGATTTGAGTTTTTATGGGCCTTGACAACTTTGACAACTTTTGCAGCTTTATCATTTTCGTACTTTTTAGGGCTTCAAATTCACTTTTTCTTCAACCTATAAACCTGCAATCACACAAAGAGAGAGAGAGAGAGAGAGAGAAAGGGTGTTGTGTTAGGAAATAGGGGTATGCCTTGGCCAAACCCCTTTTGGGCAATTAAACCTTATGATGAAATAATGAAACATGAAACATGAACAATGATACCTTGAATGATGTCTTGAAATGTAAATCTGTAATCTTACATGAAGTGGCCATGAAGAATATAGATCCTGATCTTGAAATAGATGTGGAACAATGCTTAACTTGGATCTTGAATGTTGCATCACAACACTAGCTCAACAACATGTTTGATGCATTATACCTTTGACATGATGATGGGTCTTCAATTGCTGCAACAAATGATGAAGAAATCTACCCTTGAATGCCCTAGAAATGCTCTTGTAAACTCTCTTGACATTCTTGTGAAGTATTAGGATGCTTAACTCTTGATTGCTTAAGTGAAATAATGATTTGAGACCTTGTTTATATAAGCATTCCACCAAAATTACCTTTTATTAGATCCCAAATGTCGACATACATAAAATTTGAACTTAAAACCTTGATTTCCCACTCAAAACCCTAAAAGCAGGCCAAATGAGACTCATACGCCACTTGTGGTGTATAGGTCCCATCTGGGTGGTACTCATACTTCCAATATGGTGTATGGGTCCCACAAGCCTTTTTAGCTTGAGGAAATGTCAAGGAATTAGGAAATAGAGTGCATTTATTGATTATGTTGGGATCTTGGATGAAATAAGCCTTGGAATGCATAATAAAGGGTCTTAGGGGCCTATTAATGCTAATATTAAGGTCATAAATGCAAGAGAGCCCAAAACTTAATGTGAAGGCGTGAATAAATACTCTTGAAAATACTACATTATGGCAAAATTAAGTCTATTTAGCTTAAAAGGGCCCTAAACCTAATGTGAATGTGTAAAACACATTACAACACTAGATCAAGGCAACATTAGGCTCCATTTAACATTAATTATTTCTAAATTAAGTTTGAAAATGTAGAGGGATACATTTTTCTACACTACATATTATAAACAGTAAACACTTAAAACCTCATGTATGCTAGCACATTTCTCTATCTCACCTAAAGCAAGTTGAGTTATTCAACCTTTGTTGTGATCTACACACTACAATTTGTAAGTCATTAGTAAAACATTCATACAAAGATTGACCAAAAACATGGATAGTTACATTATTTCTATATAGTATCAATCAAGGATGGGTGAATTACCAATCCTTTGCTCTTAGAATCATTACACATGGGGGCATATATAGACAGGTATCTCCTAATATCACCTTAAATGTTTATACCACCATGCATAATTACAATTATAGCAATAACTTAGTTATAATGAATGACAAGTCACATGTATCCTAAAGTACTTAATGTCCCTACATACAATCTCTACACGATTATCCCTATTTATGTGTGTCATGTTAGATCAATAGTACCCAATGTAGATAAATTTAATATAATGCACATTAACAATACTAATAGTTACATTTTGGTGCACGCAATATTCCAATATAATTTTTAAAACATAATAATAATTGAGAACCCATGGAGAATAATAATAAATCCAGAAACATGTTTTTGATGTTAAACTTATCAAAGTTTGTACTAAATTGTCATGCACCTTGTTTATATTTATTCGATATGGGTTTTCATTATGTAATCTCTTGGGTGTCACTTTCTAACATGTAAGTTTTTCACCCTAATTTTTTTTTTAAGGTATATTTATGCACACATTTGTGGTGAGGTAATATTAAATGTATTTTTTACATTATTCTCCGACAATAATACACTGTTGGCAATGGTAGTGTTACTAGAGGTATCAATAAATTTAATAAATTTTCATCTTTTGTTATGTTTCTTTTTTTAACTTTTTTCTCCCTTTCTCTTCCTTTTTATTTGTCATTTTTGAAACATATGATTAATTTAGAATTTGTATAGAGATAGAAAAAAATATCATTTAGCTTAAGTAATGAATCTTTCCTTGCTTTATAATACATACATTTGTGGATCTTTCTTACAATCAATCAACTAAAGCACACTTTAAATAATGTGTATAAACTTGTCTCACTTTTTAGGGAACCAACAATCCCTTATAATAAATTAGGTTCACAAACCTTTGGGATTATTGAGAATTCCCTAACAAGTTTCCCAAGCCTCGAATGGTGAGTTTTTCATTTTCAAGGGAAACAAATTGTTCCATAAATTGGTGTGTTGAACCTATTGCAAGTATGTTGTTGGTGTTGTCACTGATGTCAAACAATATGGAGATTGTTGGTGTTGTCAATACTGATGCTAGTATGGATGTGTTGTGGTTTGATAAGAAGGTGTTGTGGTGTTGTCATCAGTGTTGTCATTGATGTCTTGTATGGTTGTGATGGATAAGTGTTGCAGTTGTAGTAAGTTCACTTGGTTTCCAAGTGCTTTTGAGAAAATTTGAATAAAAGAGTGTGCAGTGTGACAAAGGTGTGTTCAATTTTATGCTCTGCATTTCTTCATGGCCGAAGATATGCTTGTGCATTTTGGATATAATGATCAGAGGTGTTTAGAGGTTCTATTTCTAGAGTTTTGGTTTTTGGATCATTCTAATGTAGAAGATGTGTTTGACAATGTGTCTATTTGTATAGAAGGTTGACTAGGAGAAATCAGATTGCTCTGCATTTCTTTGCAGTGAGGTTTCTTGTCTTGCGGATTTGGGAACGTGTTTATATTGTTTGTATCTACTTTCCCTTGGATTTTATGGTGTTGATTTGTTCCACAAGTTCAGTTCTTGTGTTGAAATTTAGTGGTAGTGTGTTTAGTTGCACAAAATGAAACTATTCTTTGTTTCAGGTGGTTGTAGCAGTGTTGTAGAATATTCTAATGATGTTTGAATATTTCTAGGATGTTGTGTGGATGTTTTGAAGTGTTGTGGTATGGTTTGCATGTTGTTTTCGGACCTGAAGAAGTGTGTATGTGGTTGCTTGTAATGTTAGTTTAGGTTTGGTCAACCTAGTGTGCTAGCTCTAATTGTGGAGGTACCTCGTGGATTGTAGATGTGTTGAGTGGTGTGGTGATGTATATTTGGGTCTTATTTAACCCTTGGTGTGATCTACCTTCACTTCTTTCCACTACAAAAATGTTTGGTCTCAGCCTATTTTGGTGTTGCACATTTAAGGTGCATACATTTCAATAAGGCTGGCCTAATTGAGATTGTTTAGGTTGGGAATGGTATAAATGCGAGATGGTGTTTGTATTGAGGGTTTGGAAAGTGTATTGATGTGAATGTGATCAAGTGTGGTGATTTTAGTGTGATCTTAAATTTCTATGACTCCAGATGCAATGAGAAAAAGGTGTCTACATTTTTAGTGTGCTTGAAGTTGTTGGAGGTAGTGAGTCGAAGGTTGCGGATGGTACAAAGTTGCAGTGGTCATTTCTCCTATTGCTCTAAGATAGTGAATCTATTTGTAACAGTTTCTTCTATTTTTCTTTCTTCTTGGTGATGAGCCACCCTAGTAGTAAGTCTTTCTTATTTTTTTGGGTTATGATCCCTTTGCACTGAGCCTAATTGTATTTGATATTGTTATTCATATATATGTGAGTTAATCATCACCATGGTTTTTCCCTACTTAGGGCTTTCTATGTAAATCTAGTGTTCTCTTGTGTATGGATGTGTTTGTATTGTTGTTTCATATGTTTACATTTTGCTAATGCATGATAAGGGTTTAAATGCTAAAAAGGGTTTGAATGGTGATGAGGAATTGAATGTTTTAATGCCATGTGCATTTAATAATTGGTATCAAAACTTTGGTTCCTTGAAGAAAATTTTAACCGCTTGAGGTAGATTTGGATGTCGCATAGGAAGGGTATCAAAACTCCTATGTTTGATGGAACAAATTATGCTTACTGGAAAGCTAGGATGGAATCCTTTTTGGTCTCTATTGGATTTGGTGTCTCGCAATCATTTGAAAGAGGGTATATTATGTTTGTTGTTGGTCTAAAAAGTGATGATGAAATCAAGGAATATGAAAATAGCAGAGCAAAGAATATTATATTGAGTGGACTTTCTGATTTAGAACTTGGAAATGTGACAAGTATGAAAATTACAAAAGAGATATGGACAAAGTTGGAGAGTATTTATGAAGAAGATGATAAAGTCAAGCAAGCACAGATGCAGAATTACAAAGCCAAATTTCAAACCCTGAGGATGTCTAAAGATGAAGACATTATAGCCTACATGCTCATAGTGGATGAAATTGTTAATACCATCAATGGTCTTGGTGGTAAGCTAGAGGAAAGTGAAGTTGTGAAAAAGGTATCAAGAACTCTTCCTAAAACTTATAGTTCTAAAGCAAGGAAAAATTTAGTGGCCAATCTTCACCAATTGGAAAATTCTAGGAATCAGCCAAGTCAAAATTGGTGAATTTCTCGCACCCAACAAGGTGTCCAAATCGCCTGAATTTTATGAACTATAGGTTCAATGCATGTCCATTCGCTAATGAATTTTTTTATGAGGCATATTTAAGCAAAAAATTCTCCATTGTCAAACTACACGTTTCAATTAGACCGACTAATATTTTCACTTAGAATCCCGAAAGCATTTAATAAAACACCTACATATTCGCTAATACTATTAAAACAACATTGTATCAAGACCCATTTCGCCAATTAAAATTTACACATAGTTTCTTGTGAAGACCCATTTTGCTAATTAAAATTTATAAATAGTTGCTCATGAGGACCTCTTTAACCAATAACATTAAAAAATAATTGCATTTGAGGACACATTTCGCCTTGAAAATTACAACGTATCGTTGTATAAGCACGCATGATTCACCAAATTTTTAATATACCATTTAAAACTTCCACAGAATTTACCAAATATGAAATCATAGATTGATATAAATACAATCGAAAGTGTCATTTATTCTTACACATTTTGTTTGGTTCTAAGGTTCTACTTCTCCATTCAGAAGTCAGCAAAAGCCAAAAATGTAGACTTAAAAGGTGAGTGATCATTTCTTCATAGTGTTATTAGTTATAATAATAAGTTTTATTTATCTCTTTACCATTCTTGCTTCAATAAAGTAAACCTTAGAAGTTAGAACCAAACTCTAAAGTTTTGAAGTTTTCGAAACCTCCAACTCACCGAGTAGAAAGATGAACAAGAAAGACTTGCAACTCAACAAAGTGAACCATCAACCAAGTCGGGGAATCGCAAAGTTATGAAAATTTAGAACTCCACAACAAGGTTATATAACTCTAAGGACTAGCAACTAAATTTAGGAAAAGCCAAATATTTTATATTGTATTCCATGGTATTGAATTTCATATGTGATTCTACACCATATTTAAAGAACAACACTTATCACACTACTTATAAATTCCTATTGCATTTCTATTCACACAATCTTTGATAAATCACTGAAAGGAATATTATTAATCCATTCCTTGAACATAAATAAATACAATCGAAAGTTTCATTTATTCGGAAGTCATCCAAAGCCGAAAACGTAGACTTAAAGGTGAGTGATCATTTCTTCATAGTGTTATTAGTTATAATAATAAATTTTCTTTCTCTTTTCAATTCGTGCTTCAATCTTAAAGATGATATTGAGTAGGGAATGGGATCTATATTATTATTCTCTTTCCTTAAACAAGAAGACATTTTTTCCAGTTTCTATTTGAAGTGAGAGATGAATATGTCAAGCGAATCAGAGATCAATATATCTAGCGACTCAAGCAGCAAGGGTAAGGCTCCTGCCACTCCTTAGGGTGGTGAAGAGACTCATGCTACTTCGCAGAATCCTTCTGCTCCTCAGGGTGGTAAGGCTCTTGCCGCTCCTCAGAACCCTTCCTTCCTTAGGGTGGTGAAGAGACTCTTGTCGCTCCTCAGGGTGGTGAAGATACTGAGAGGCCATCAAAACACAAAAAACTTAGACGTACCATAGTCTTACTTTGGAATTGCCAAAGCTTCTGATCCATCAGGTCAAGATGGAGCTACATCATCAACTCTTCCACCAAATATTGGTAGCATTCCCAATACCTCACTGCCACCGGAAGGTCAAGTTGAGATTGTTATTGATTTAAATCAAAATGTATCAAATCAGGATAACAATATCGTAGAAGATGTTCCAAGTGATTCCCTTGGCCCGGTTAGCCAAAATGAGATAATTGACTTGGATGAGGATGATGATGTTGGTAGCAAGAAAAGGAAAAATAAACCAAAAAGGGGGCACGAGTGGGAAATGACAAGGAGTTTTCAACTTGGTTGGTTGTCAAAGTGCCCATTCATTGAACCAGTGGAGAAATCAAACGATATTGAAAATAAAAAATTGGCCAGATGTACGATTTGTACTTGGAAATGTGGAAGAGACAAGACATTGCAGCTAAAGATTGATGCTACAGAAAAGCATATCGGTAAAGTTTATGAAAAACAAATCATAGATGAAAAGGAACAATCAGTCGTACGATGGAAATCAAAGGAAGAATGTCTCCATGTTAGGTATGCGACAGATTATGAAGTGCATCACCAAAAAATGTTGAAGCTTGGTGCATGTAAAGG
This sequence comes from Sequoia sempervirens, assembly GCA_007258455.2. NCBI lineage: Eukaryota > Viridiplantae > Streptophyta > Pinopsida > Cupressales > Cupressaceae > Sequoia > Sequoia sempervirens. The sequence goes on from VDFB02270651.1 coordinate 333,592,119, forward strand.
TACACTTGACGCTCAATTTGGGAAAGCAATGGAAGCAACAAATTTGTCAAAAACTGTTAAGATGATTGTTGTTTTTCATATTTTGTCCAGAGGGCGTCCTATGATAGACTACCCAGAATATTCTGGTTTATTATCTTATTTGAATGTTCCTCACTATCCCTACTCACATTGGTCAGTAAACGTTGGATGGGAATAGGAAAATTGTCTTGCTGCAATGGAAAAGGAAGATTTAAAGGTTAAAGTAAAAGAGTCAAATTTCATTGCATTATCTTTAGATGAAGTTATTGTGGTAGAAAATACTTCTTGGGTCTGTATGCATTTGTATACTGTACAACATGTTCGCCAAGCTCATCTTCTCTGTATTCATAAAATGAAGGACAGTTCAACATCGCAAAATATATTTGAACTAGTCAAGAAATATTTGAATGAAATTGTAGGTATGGATGAGTTGACAATTGCCAAAAAGTTGGTGTGTGTCAGAGCTAATGGAGCTGCAGTGATGCAAGGTCAAAGGACCAGTGTTTGCACAAAGTTACAAACTACTTGCTCACCATACATGCTTGGCATTCACTACATGGCCCACAGAATGAATTTAGCATTCAAAATTGTAAGCAAGTTTCCTACAATATCAAAAGTTGAAAATCTAGTCCGCAAGATCCACGCATACTTCTATCGAAGTCCTAAACGTTTCACAGAATTTCAAAATTTTGCTAAGGGAATAACACCAAGAAACAAGCTTCTCAAGGATGTCAATACCAGATGGATCTCCCTGCATGGACCAGCACAACGAGTTCTTTCAGAATATCAATCCTTGATAGGAGTGATGTACGAGCATCGCAGCATAGTAGACAAAGCTCTTGACCTCTTACATAGGTTAAGCGATATATAGACACTCTTGACTTTAACTAGTCTTCTCCCCATTCTGCATGTGATGAATGATCTTGTGAAGAAAGCCCAAGACATAACTATGTATATTAATGATTATGCCAATCTACGTAAACAGACATGCTTGGCCCTCGATCATCTATATCTAGATCTAACACAAGATGGCCCAAATTATTTCATGTGGCAGAAAATTACTGATTTGAATGATCCTAATAATTATTTACAGTTTAACGCAAGTGGGCACTTATGCATCTTTGTACGTGGATATGAGATACAAATGTACCAATGTAAGATAGTCAGGCACTCTACCAGAGAAGTAGTTGTTAACACGGAAGATTTTCAAGGCATTGTTAAAGCTATTGGTGATAATTTGAAGGAAATTTCAAAATCTCTTTCCTCAAAGATTCGTGAAAGATTCCCTTGACATGAAATACTTGAAGCCATGAGTATTATGTATCCTCAATTTTGGGCAAATTGAGATAACCCAACATATTTTCATTCTCAAGTAAAAATCTTGATCGAACAATTTTTGAAAACTATAACATACAATGAGCAAAAAATAGAAGGAATTTTAGATGAAGCTAAGCTTAGAAAACAATGTAGGAATTTTGCAATAGCTATGAAGGACTAGTATAAATCCATAGCCAAGGACAAGGCCTTTGAACTAGGATCAATAAAAAAGCTTTGGAAAAACTTAGGTCAGAGTGAAATATTGTGTGGTTCGATATTAGAATATTTCAAACTTGTTGATTTATGTCAAACAATGATATTGGGGTCGGTGGAGGATAAGAGAGTTTTCAGTACATTGGGGTTTTTGAAATCAAAATTAAAAAACAAACTAGACAAGAATTTGGAAAATTGCTTGAGGATGAAAGGAACTACGTATAATGTCAGAAATTTTCCTTTTGAAAGGGCACTCGCAATTTGGAGGTCCACATGTGAAAGAAGAGGGACTGAGTTGTGCAACACTCCAATTCCAAAGGCCGGTACTGGTGGCACTGGAAGTGGCAATGGAACTCAGATAGCTGACATTGACAAAAATGACACAATGAATGTTGAATTTGAGACACAGGCCAAAGAAAATGAAGAGCAGACCTGGAATCAAATTCAAGATGACTCTTTTACTTTATCTGATGATGAACGTCAGTTTGAGGACCCCGAGTTCGCTTGGGAAATGGAAGAGATTCAAGAGAATTAGCAATTTTTAGGTATTTATATTGCACTTCATGGATCCCAAGATCATATTCCATTGTTCCATACTGTAGTTGATGATATTTTATATTTTATACAATGAAATTGTGAATCATTGCACTTCATTATATTTTATTTTATATTGCACTTCATGAATCATATTCCAAAGTCAAATTGTAGTTGATGATATTTTATGTTGTATTCCAAGAAATTGTGATATTTTATATTTTATATTTTGCATTAGTCCATACATAGCATGCTTTTGGAAATTCCTGAAAAGACAACTCAAGTTTAGTCCTTACATAGAATTCAATGAGATGTCAAATGATGGGGCCTTTGAAAGGAAAGATAAGTCCATAATGTCACGTGGTCGCTGAAACTTAGAACCTTAGAACCAAAGTCTGAAGTTTTGAAGTTTTCCAAACCTCCGACCCACCGACTAGAAAAATGACCAAGAAATACTTGCAATTCAACAAAGTGAACCATCAACCATGTCAGGGAATTGGGGAGTTATGAAAATTTAGAGCTCCGTGACAAGGTTATAAAACTCTGAGGGCTAGCGACTAAAGTTAGGAAAAGCACCAAAACCGTGACTTTTAGTGATAGTAACCACAGCAATGAAACTAACCAAAAATCCATCATTCCAATTCCAATAATAGATAATCCACGACATAAATTCATATAAATATTTAGTGGATATGCTAAGTAGTCATGGAGATTGAGTATTGATGTGTGAATTGTAATGCAATTTCACTAAGATTATGGATGTTTGGAATTAAAATCACCTTATAGTTCATATTTTAATTGTGTTAAAAGTAAAACTTGAGCATGTGCTCAATGATTCATCACTCAACTCAATGCTTATTAGATTAATAACATATTAACAATAGTATTAGTAGCATATACAACAATGAGCATAATAACAAGTGTATCTAGAAGTTGAAATCACTACCAAACTTTTTCTTCAAATGACATAATAAATAATACAGATAATTGAACATCAACACATTACTGAAGTCTAAATTTGAGCTTTTAAATTGATTATCATTGTATCACATGAAGGAATACATAGAGGCATTGGCAATGCAAAATATTGCTCAAAGACAACTCTACATAGAGCTGAGTTGGAACTTGGAAAATCATATTATCAAAAGTTAAATCACTACACCACCTTTTCTAGCAACTTCCACTCTTCAGGTGTTGGAATTGTCATTTGTTCTAATTGATGTTGTTTGACTTGAAGATTTGTTAACAATTCATGATTCAAATTGGAACCTGTCTTGGATTCTTCAGTCAATTTCGCATTCAGGGTTAGCAATGGTTTGATGGAATCCAAATAGGTCACCACATCTGGGTTCTGAGGAAACTGGTCCAAATCAATCTTCCTTGCATCCTCCATCTTTCTGAAATAATTTCATCCAATCGCTCATTTGTGTCAAAAGCCTCTGGTAAACCAAGCTCTGTGAAGTTCCTTAACTTTTCATCCACCTTCTTCATCTTGTCTGCAGCCAAATGCAAATATTTCTTTGTTTCACGCATTCTCAAACACTTTCAATGACAGATAACGTCATTGATGTAGCAAGTTGATTAGTAATCCTTTTTTATTTCAAAACATTGTCACTAGCTTTGTAGACCATTTATTGAATTTGTTTTGTTTGATTTCTCTAATGCTAGCACATTTTTGTTCTCGATTAAATATTTGTTGAGCTTCTTATGATGTTGTCTAATAACATCAATCAATTGAAACATGTCACACAAATGATCAATCCCCTGCATTATTTCATCACAGATCTTTTGTTTCATATGACTCATTGTTTCTCTACAAAATGAAGATAACGTAATTTGACAAGACTTAATTTCATTTTTTGACAAGACTTAATTTCATTTTTTGCTTCCATCGGCTCTACCTCCAATCTTATATTTATTTTTCTCTCCTCCAATTTTTGTTCACACTGTGTATTTTGATTTGCAATGCTTAGTCTTAATTTTTCTGAAGTGGATTTTTCCTCATCATATTTCTTGTTTCTTTCATCTAGCCTTTACTTCAGTTCATTCACTGCAGTCTTAATCTCATTCTACTTATCCTCTTTGCTTGTTAATGTAGAGGAAGATTTTTTAATTCTTTTTTCTAATTCATTGCTCTTGTTATCTGTTGCTTTCATCTTTGCTTTCTCATTTGCTAGGTCTTCCTGTAACTTTTCAATTTGAGTCTACAACCTTTTTTTTCTCTCTATCTTGCTTTAGCAATGATGTGTACACAAATTCATTGTTCTTCTTTGATACATTAATTTTGTCAGTATTTCTGAGTCTAAAAAAATCCAATTGAAAATTGTTTGCCTAGAATTCAGATGGAGCCATCTGATTTGTTAGTTTGTTTTGAACTGTGGGAACAAGAAATGTGCACTCCATGATTTATTTACTTTGTGTCAAATGTGGGTAATACCATGGTTGTTGCAGGCTCTAAAGTTAGAGCAGACGCACTCTCCATCAATTGCTTCTTTTCTTTTTCATTCAATTCTGATTTCTTTTTAAACTCTTCAATGTAATCAAAACCCGAGGATGCAAGAACAATGGAATGCTTGAATGGTGAAGGAATAGGAGTACTTGCAGTTGCTAATGATGTCGCAGTCAAACTAACTCGCATTGGGGGAGTGCCTGGCAATAACTCATTTGTAGTGGATCCACTGGTAGTGTGACTTGGAGTTGGACCTGTCAAAATCCTTTGCCTCTTCTATATGTCTTGATCACCTGGTGTTTCTGTGGTATATTGTGTTGTCCTCTTGTGTGTAATTTGTTGTTGTAGCACATGTTGACCACTACTAGTACTACTACCCATACCATCGCCACCAGAGGCAATGCTAGTTGCACTAAGCCCTCCACCATGGGCATGTCCTAGTTGTGATTGTATCTGACCATGAGGATGAGGATTTGAACTTGAAGCTCTAACAAATTGACCTGTATACCCTAGGTCTACTTTTTCACCTCCAACCCCAAGGCCAGATTTATCAACTGGGTTTCTATGATCTACATCTATTACCATCCAAGGGCCTTTTCTTTGGGACCCGAAAGGACCACCTTCATAACCCATTTTTTTAGCTATGGTTGCTCTTGTAGTAAATGCTTCTTTTGTGGCCTCACTTAAACCAAGTTTGAAATTGACATGGTTTTCTTCTTGCCTATCATCGTCATTTTCTTCATCTTCTTATTCATTCGGATGCTCTATATTCCATAATTTTCCAAACTCAAAATCTTCTTCGTTATATCCATACTTTGCATGAGCTCTTGGATCACCTAGATCCTTCCTCATAGACCAAAAGACAACAATTTTTTATCGTGACCAGTTTTCTTTGTAACTTCCTTCCATAGAGAATCTATCATTTTTACTCTACTAGATGGTTTATGACTTTTTTCATAAAAATTGTTGTACCTCCTAATTGTCTTTTGATGCAATGCCATAATTTTTGCTAACAATTGTTCAAAAGAAATACCATTCTCAGCAGTACTTTACTCCATTGCTACTTTGACCTCATCCCAAGAATCCTTGTTTCTCAAGTTTTCAAGCAAGGGTTTACTTTGATGTTGAATTCTACTTCCAGCATTCTTATTGAGCACAATCATTGATTTAATAGTGTCACATGGATCATACTACTAGTGACAGATAGCATCAAAATCAAAAAAATTCAAAAGATCATGTGCCTCACTAAATGTTTTTCTCTTGAATGTCATCCCTCCACATGAAAAAGGTAAAGAAGGAAATAAGGTATTCTTCCCCTGACCGCTAAAGTGTCTTTCATTAGTACTCTTCATCTGCTTTACATATTTCAAAGCAAAAACCCTTTCCGTCACATGTGTTGGAAGTTTGTATGGTTGTACTTCCGATCCATAAAATCTTAACACAGTATATTCTTCCATTAAGTACCAATCAACCAATTATATTTATTTTCCTAGTTGAATGTAGTTTCTACATGACATAGGCAATCTAGGCATTGGAGTATTTGTAATTGCTTGATGCAATGGAGCCAAAAAGTAATCTACAAAATGACTGTAGTTCCTTCGCGAATCATGCAACCTTATAACAGTGGTCCATTCACATACTGGAGCCATTTTCTTTTGCTCGGAATTACTATTACCATAGGGTTGAATCTAAAGCTTGTTGGTCTGAAACATTCCTCTGAATTTGAATAGAAAAAGATAGCACAAGTAGGTTGTGAACCTAAATGTCTTGGTGGAACCTCCTTTAATCATTAAAATTTATTTATGCATGGATTCTACAATGTGCTCAATAAAATTATATTTGGCATGTGGAACACCATAATGGATATTATACACCATTTCAAAGAGGCATGCACCCACTTCCAAATTGCTATCCAGTCCAAGGCAAAATTCTAGCATGGAAATAGTATCTTGAACCCATGGTTTAAAAATATCCAAATCATTAGGAGGCTTATGATCACCTTTCAATTTGTTTCTATCCTAAACTATTCTATTTAAGAAAGAATTTTTCTCTATTTCATCCACTGCTTCATAATCACTAGCAAGATTTTCTAGGTCAATGTGGACATTTCCAAATTCTTTGGTTGTAAACCCCAAGCCCAACACTTTTCCAAGTTCTTCTGCATTAATGGATAACAATCCTTCTTTGCTATCTTTATTAACAATTTCTCTTTTTTTATCATCATAATTTAGGGCACAAACCATGATAAATTTTGGGCAAGGGAAAACCTCATGTAACATCATGCGCCCTAATCTAGTTACCCATGGTGCACTGATACTATTAACTTGCATTTGCTTTGCAACCTTTCTCTCAAATGAAAATCTAAGTTCTGAGGTATGCCTACCACATGTTTCAAGATCATAAATATCATGGTATTCATCAGTGAAACCTGGAGTTTTAAGCAATTTTGCATAATGTATCTTTTTATCTGACATTGCTTTAGTGGTATTGGTGGTAGACATGTTGATACAATCAACAATATGAAATTTGTGAATTCCCTATTAGTCCTTATTTTTTCTTAATTCTTAAGCCTCTTAACCCTAAACCTAAACTTAAAAGTTTGACAAAATAAGATTTTAAGAAATGTCAAGCAATGAAACGTGGCCATAGGAATTCTTTAACTTACCCGGATTTTGAATTTTGATTCTTGAAGTTGAAACTACGTTGAAGCTTGAAATTGTGTTTACTCGAATGGCTTTGTTGGAAGTGGAACTGTGGAACCCAAAATAAGGTGGTGCACTACAATGAGCAAACTAAATGACACCGAAACGTCTACTCATTACTTAAGGAGCACACAGTACACAATTAGGTAGTACAATGTACATGGGTGACAACATTTAAAATAAGCCATTAAAAACAATGATTTACCATGCATTGACAAAAAATTATAAACCGTTGATCTCTGTTAATCTAACAATTATAGAGTGATTCCAGAGGTTTAAGTTCACAAGTGTAGCACTCTATGCATTTCATTCTGGAATGCAACTACAACCATACATCAAATGTTCATCGAAAGGTTGAGTAATTTATGATATAAATAATAAACATAAAACATGTGTTTTAAATTTGCTTTAAAGTTTAATGCGCTAGGATTGACATCAAGGCCAAGGGGCCAAAAACAATATTTCAAAGGCCTTAATAAAATGAATTACAATGTTACATTAATAGCATATTGAACAACCATTAATAGCACTTAACTTGCAAAGGACTTAATAAAATGAATTACAATGTCACATTAATAGCACAACCATTTATTTTATTACAACTGAATTACAATGTCACATTATTACATAGTACAAATACAAATGTAAGCACAAGCGCCAAGCTTATGTTGGACCGCTGGTGAAAAGTTGAAAACATAAATGTGATACATGTATCTCTGAAAATAAATGGAACTTGTCGGGTCAACCATGAGCTTTGAAAATAAACACATGGGGCTTGTCGAGTCAGCCATACGCTTTGAAAATAAATGCAATGGGGAAAGGGGGCTCGATCAAACTGGGGAAATGGGAGCTGTGTAGATACAAAATGTACTTAGCCCCTTTCAAAACTAGACTGGTGCAGAAGTTGAGGGCTAGTAAAACTGCTCCCATGCAGAAGATGAGCACTGAAATTAAATGCATGGGAATTGCCTGAAAAACCATGTAGATGATGAGGGGTAGTAAAACTGCTCCCATCTTCTACTTGCAGCCTCCATGCATTGGGATATCACTTATGTCCATCAGAGCTCCTCATCCTGGTTCAAAACCTGTCTGAGAAGTCAAGTGAACCAAATCAACTTCTTTCCAATTCCACCCATTTTGAACCTGGAAGAAATTGATCTTTTACTCTATAACTACATAACTGGAGGCAAGAGAATTTAGAGCATCCCTAATAATACTGCATCATCTTCTTCCTGAATCCTTATTAAGTTATTAACCCTAACAAATGAAAACCCTTAGGACAATTCAACTAATGATTTTAGTTGTGCTCACTATCCTTATTTATGGGTCAAAAGTGTCGCCAAAAGTGTCACTACTAGCCCAATACCTTGTACACCTCACATGTGTCACGTGTGAGCTCTGAGCTCATGTATAATTACTACTGACTACTTAGTAATAATTGCGATTCGCGCAAACCAAAAATCCAACCTAATTGGTACCTCAAGCTGGCTACATGCAAAGTTGCAAACTGTAGCTCAAGCTGACAAGCTGTCAATTGTCAAAATTGGCAGTGCCACACAAGCTGTCAATTGTCAAAATCATTGGATTATTGACATCATCATCTATGATTCTACAGTACATCATGCAGTTTTCAATATAAAGCTATCCAATCAATCACTTTGGCTATTCATATGGTATTAATCTGCGTTGTCGCCCAGTACCACAACCAAATTGAGAATTTCAATAAAATAAATGAAAGGTAGAGTACTTCAATGCATTGAAAACAGATAATTAAATGTCTCATTTTACCTTAATGATTATCAATGTCCTAGCTAATAAGTCACAATAAATTTCGCTCACTTATGATCAGAACTATATGTTGATTTCTAAAACCAATCATTAATAAAATCTCAACCATTGATTTCTGAAAATCTAACGGTTCTACTGTTATTCTGGAGGTTTTAGTTCACAAGTCTAGTACTTCAAGGATTTACTTCCAGAATGCATCTATAGCCATCCATCAAAAATTCATTGAACAATCCCTCTTTTAAAACAAACTTTATGCATGTGCATAATTTAAAATGGGGACATCACTAGGTTGACAAGACTCGACCCTTAAGATTAAAGAGTTAAGTTTTAAGGCTTTGTCATAAAATATTTTGGTCTAACTTAGGCAATCTTAAACGGTAAACAAGAGCAGGATGACCGACAAACCTAAATAATTAATAAAATCTCAACCATTGATTTCTGAAAATCTAACGGTTCTAGTGTAATTCTGGAGGTTTCAATTCACATATCTAGTGCTTGAGAGATATATTTCTGGAATGTAACTACAGTTGTCCATCGAAAATTCATCGAACGGTCACGGTCCATAATGTCGCATGGTCACTGAAACTTGGATCCTTAGAACCAAATTCTAAAATTTCAAAGTTTTCGAAACCTCCAACCCACCGACTACAAAGATGACCAAGAAAGACTTGCAACTAAGGTTAGGAAAATTTGCACTGACACTTCGCCACTGCATTTTTTTTATTAGTTTGATATTATGTTTAAATCACCGATGTTTTTTTCTTAATCATTTGAAAATAAGTTTAATTCACCAATCGAAATATTTTATTGGTTTGAAAATAGATTTTAATCGCCAATGGAAAAAATTTATTGGTTTTAAAAAAATTGCATTTCGCCAGGATTTTCCACAGACTTCTAGCGATTAAAAAAGATTCACCAATGGACATTATTTTTTTTCATGAAAAATGAAAAAATTTGCTACTATAATTAATATTTTTATTGGGTAGTATACAAGAGTCTCTAGGATTTTACACCTTCGCCGAGGGGGGGTTTCTTAAAGTTTTCTCTGTTCTAAAGTTTCTACTATTGAGGAAGCTTAGAATTTGGATAATTATTCTAGAGATCAAATGTTTGGTGCTTTAGTTTCTTATGGATTAAGAGAGTTTGGTTAAGATGCTACAAAGAAACTGCTTTTAAAGTGTGCAAGGCAGAGAAGGGTGAAGAGTCAGATCCAAATGATCTTGATGAGTTGGAAGAAAATTTTGTAAGGAGATTGAAAAAGGGCACTAACAAATACAAAAGTTACCCTTTAATTGTTTTAATTATGGAAAGATAGGTCATTATGCCTCTAAATGTCCAATCAATGTTTCAAATGACAAACCTAAAGATCATAAAGAAAAACTTGTCAAAAAGAGTTATTACGTTGAAAAAAACAATGGTGTATTTGATGATGAGGAATCAGACTATCTTGATGAGGATAGTGATGAATGTTTGTTCATGGCTCTAAATGTTGGAACATATTCTACTAATCCTAAAAGATGTGTGAAGGAAAGTGTTATAGTAATAGGTCACAACAATGAAGGAACTATGGTGACTGTTTTTCAAGCAAGAGAAAAGAGGAATTATTGGATAATTGATAGTGGATGCTCAACTCATATGACAGGTGATAAGAGTAAGTTTGTTAAACTTCAAAATTATGATGGTGGTCTTGTAAAGTTTGGTGATGATACATCTACTAAGATCTGTGGGAAATGTTCAATTAGTTTTGATGGAAAGCATAAAATAGATGATGTTCTTTATGTCAAGGGTCTCTGACATAATCTTCTTAGTGTAGGACAGATGTGTAGCAAAGGATACAATTTGGTGTTACAGGATGATGGTTGTGAAATTAGAAAAGGAAGATCTGAAACTTTGGTTGTTGTAGGGACGAGGATAGAAGGTAATGTTTATCAACTCAAAGGTAGTAGTGTTAAAATGTTTTATGTCTCGAATCAATGAAAGTTGGATATGGCATAGAAGAATGGGTCATATCAATTTTGACAACCTAGCAAAGATTAGTTCTACTGATGTTATGAGAGATCTACTAAATATTACAAAACCTATTGATGCAATTTGCAAGGAATGTCAAATTGAAAAGCAAACAAAGAAGAGGTTCAAGACAAGAATATTTAACTGCAAGACCTTTGGAGTTGGTGGATATAGACCTATGTGAACCTACCAGAATAAAAAGCTCGCAAGGTGATAGGTACTTTATGTTATTGATTGATGATTATTCTAAAATGACTTGGGTAACATTTCTTAAAGAAAAATCATAAGCCCTAGATAAGTTCAAAGCATTTAAGTCTATGGTTGAGAATGAAACGAATTTGAAAATCAAGTGTTTAAGGTCTAACATAAGTGGTGAATTCACCTCTAATAAGTTTAATATATTTTGTGAAGATCATGGAATTAAGAGGCATTTGTCACACCCTAGAACTCCTCAACATAATGGAGTTGTGGAGAGGAAGAATAGAACAATTCAAGAAGTTGCAAGAACTATGATGAAAGAAGCAAATCTATCAAATATCTATTGGAAATAAGTTATTCATATTGTAGTCTACATTCTTAATGGAGATCAAGCAAGAGAGAACAGTTCAAAGACTCCCTATGAGTTATGATATGGAAAAATTCCTACTCTGAAATATTTCAAAGTGTTTGGAAGTAAATGCTATACCAAAAGAGATGAAGAAAACTTAGGAAATTTTGATGCAAAATCTGATGAGAGAATCTTCCTTGGATGCTCTACAAGAAGCAAAGCTTATTGATGCTATAACAAAAGGTTGAAGAAGATCGTTAAAAGTGCAAGTGTCAAAGTGGATGAAGAATCACATTAGAGTTTTGTATTGATAGAAGGATATGGATCTAATGAAACCCCTTGCAATGAAGAAGAAAAAGATTAAGAGAAGGAAAAATAAATGACAATTGAAGAGAAAGAAGCTCTGAAAAAAGATCCCTAAGACTTCTAAGTATGTGCAGAAGAATCATTTTGAAGATTAGATCATTGGAGAAAAGAGCAAAGGTTTGGTAACAAAAAAAAAGCTATTATGACAGAGGAACGAGTAAACTTTTGTTTACTTTCAGAGGTGGAGCCTAAAACTATAACTAAGGCATGCAAAGATGAAAATTGGATCAAGGCTATGAAAGAAGAATTGGAATAGATTGAGAAGAATCAAACTTGGGAATTGGTCCCAAGACTTGCAAATAAAAATGTGATAAAAAAAACTAAATGGGTTTTCAAGAACAAGTTGAATGAGGATGGAAAAGTTGTCAGAAATAAGGCTAGACTTATGTGTAAAGGCTACTCAAAAATGGGAGGAATAGATTTTGAAGAGACTTTTGTTCTGATGGCAAGGATGGAAGCCATTAGAATGTTTTGGCTTTTGCAACATATAAAGACTTCAAAGTATATCAAATAAAAGTCAAGTCTTCATTCTTGAATGGTGAGTTAGAAGAAGAGATGTACATTGAACAATCAAAAGATTTTCAATTATTAGATGATGTTGATATGGTCTGGAGATTGAAGAAGGCACTGTATAGACTCAAACAAGCAACTATAGTTTGGTATGCAAGGTTGGATAAGTACTTGTTGCAACAAGGATTTAGAAAAGGTATTGCAAATGGCAACCTATACTTGAAGGTTGAGGGGGAACAAATTCTGATTATGGTAGTGTATGTTGATGACATAATCTTCAGAGGAAATGAAGGTATGTGCAAGAGGTTTACATATGAGATGCAAAAAGAATTTGAGATGTCAATATGTGTGGAGATGAATTTCTTCAATGGATTACAAATCAAAGTATGTCAAAGAAATCTTGAAGAAGTTTGAGATGGATGATTGTAAACCATTGTGTACTCCTATGGTTACTGGTTGTAAATTGAGCAAGAATGATGAATCTCCTAAGGTTGATCACAAGAAGTATAGATGAATGATTGGAGAAGTGTTATACCTAACTACTACTAGATTGAATCTATCATGCATGCAATATGTCTTGTGGCAAGATCTCAAGAAGATCCCAGAAAATCACATGTTGCAACAATTAAAAGGATATTTAGATACTTAAAGGGAACTCCAGATTTTGGTTTATGGTGTCCTAGGGATACTGATTTCTCCTTGAGTGCATATATAGATGCAAATTGGGCAGGTTGTACAGATGACAAAAAAAGTAAAAGTGGAGGTGTTTTCTTTCTTGGAAGAAGATTGGTCTCTTAGTTGAGTAAGAAGTAGGATTCAATATCATTATCTACTGCAGAGGCAAAGCATATTGTAGCAACATCATGTTGTGCATAGGTGTTGTGGATGAAGCAAACATTAAAGGATATCAGAGTATCATATGATGAACCTATTTCTATCTTGTGTGATAATACAAGTGCTATCAATATTTCAAAGAACTTGATAATGCATTCAAAAACAAAACATATCTCTATCCAGTATCACTTTCTAAGAGAGAAGGTTGCGAAGAATGAGGTGAAGTTGGAGTATATGCTTACATAGGATCAAGTTGCATATATTTTTACAAAGACTCTTCCTAAAGATACTTTTGAGTATCTCTGGCAATATTGCCCCTCCTTTCAACTAGATGCATAAGATGGTGCATCTGTCTAGGAAGCACTTCAAGGTACATCCTTGGTCCTAGATTGATGTTGAATGCTACCTCTCAAGGGGAGTAGGTAGTAGTGTTTTTGTTTGGTGCAATCAAGTGAAACATATCTTGTGTCCCTAAGGGGAGTGTGCAGAAAAGAGCAAGTAGTAGGAGCAATGAAGAATGAGTAGTGCAGTAGTGAGGAGCAATAGAGAGAGAGTAGTTGCTTGTTGGTGTTGCAAGTGGTGTCAAAGTGGTGTCAAAGTGATGTATGCAAATGTCAAAGGGAGAGAGCAGAAAAGAAAAATTCTATGCAAGTGATGTGTCAAATGCTAGTTTGTTGTCCTTTGCCATTGACGTCAAAGGGGGAGAGAGTGAAGTCTGAAAAATAGAGGTAAAGAGAGAGAGTGAAATGTACCCCAGTAAGGGGGAGTGTTGCTTAATGTAGAGTTGTTTTGTTTTTGATGGTTTTTCAAATCTGGTGTTGCCATCAATGACAAAGGGGGAGATTGTTGCAAGTATGTTGTTGGTGTTGTCATTGATGTCAACAGTTGATCATTGACATCAAACAATATGGAGATTGGTGGTGTTGTCAATATTGATGCTAGTATGCATGTGTTGTGGTTTGATAAGGTGTTGTGGTGTTGTCATCAATGTTGTCATTGATGTTGTGTACGGTTTTGATGGATAAGTGTTGCAATTGCAATAAGTTTACTTCATTTCCAAGTTATTTTGAAAAAAATTGAATAAAAGAGTGTGTAGTGTGACAAAGTTGTGTTCAATGTTGTGCTCTGCATTTCGTCATGGTTGTAGATATGTTTTTATGGTTTGGATATGATGATCAGAGATGTTCAAAGGTTCTATATCTAGAGTTTCAATTTTTGATCATTCTATCATGGTAGATGTGTTTGATAGTGTGTCTATTTGTATAAAAGTTTGTCTGGGAGAAATGAGATTGCTCCCCATTTCTTTGTAGTGAGGTTTTTTGTCTTGTGGATTTGGGAATGTGCTTATATTGTCTATATCTACTTTCCCTTGGAGTTTCTAGTGTTGAGTTGTTCTGCAAGTTCAATTCTTGTGTTGAAATTCAGTGGCAATGTGTCTAGTTGCACAAAATAAAACTATTCTTTGTTTTAGGTGTTGTGACATTATTACAAATATTCTAATGATGCTAGAATATTCTAGGATGTTGTGTGGATGTTGTGAAGTGTTGTGGTGTGGTCTGCATGTTGTTTTCGGACCTAAAGAAGCATGTATGTGGTTGTGTGTAGTGTTAGTTCAAGTTTGGTCGACCAGGCGTGTTAGCGCTATTTGAGGAGGCACCTCGTGGATTGTGGATCTGTTGAGTGGCATGATGATGTATATTTGGGTCCTAGTTAACCCTTGGTGTGGTTTACCTTCACTTCTTTCCACCATGGAAGTGTTTGGTGTTGACCTATTTTGGTGTTGCATGTTTAAGGTGCATACATTTCATTAAGGCCGACTTAATTGAGATTGTTTAGGTTGCGGATGGTATAAATGTGAGATGGAGTTTGTGTTGAGATGTGTGGCAAGTGTGTTGATGTGAATGTGATCAAGTGTGGTGATCTGAGTGTGAGTTCTAAATGCCTACGACTCTAGATGCAATGTGCAGAAGGTGTCTACATTTTCAATGTGCTTAATATTGTTGGATGCAGTAAGCCAAAAGTTGTGGATGGTACAAAGTTGCAATGGTGATTTCTCTTGTTGCTCTGAGATAGTGAATCCCTCTGTAATAGTTTTTTCTATTCTTTTTTCTTCTTGGCAGTAAGTCTTTCTTCTTTTTCTAGATAGTGAGCCCTTAGCAGTGAGCCTAATTGTATTTGGTATTGGTTTTCATATATATGTGAGTTAATCCTCATTGTGGTTTTTCCCTACTTAGGTTTTTCCACATAAATCTAGTATTCTCAAGTGTGCATGGATGTTTTTGCATTGTTGTTTCATATGTTTGCATTCTGCTAATGCAGATAAGGGTTTAAAGGCTAACAAAAGTTTGAATGTTGATAATGAATTGAATGTTTTAATGTCCAATTGATTCACCCTTCCCTTCCTCTCCCCCGCCACCCATCTCCTCCCAATTGTCTTGTGCATCTAAAAGAACAATACATCATCAAATTGCCACCATCATTAACAATCTATACATGTATAATAATATTATAAATCAAATCATGTACCTTATGTTTCAAAGCAAAGAAACCCTACACATGATATCCTTTTATGATACTTATAAAAGTCATAGATAGCAAGAGAACATATGAGAAGATTCAATACATTAGAAGCCAACAACTTCAATTCCATATTCTTGACAGGAGTGCACAAATACCTAAATGAAAATACCTATTAAGATATTCATTGTCCTTAATTTGTGTCAAAAATCTTTGAACAAAAATACTTACTAATTCATTATTAGGAAGGTGGTGTTTTATTTCAACACAAAGGCTATACTATGATTTACATAATCATTAATTCGCCCATTAGAACCTTGGCTATGCTTAAATAAATCATTAAAAAGTGATCTTGCAAGCCCATATTCACATGTAAATTACTAATATTTAAAAACTTGGCCAATTAAAAAATGTAAATAATTGGTCCAAAAGGTAATGAAAAGAACCATTGTATAACATAGTCCCCCAATATGTAGAAATAAATTGGCCAATTATGTGTCTCCACAGAAAATCTAAACATGTAGTTTTAAAGGATTGCAAATGTATTTAAGGTTCAACTTTTCCAATATATATCTAAAAAAATTGACACAAAACCCACTCGTAACAAATAAGCAATAATGTTAAAAGCAAAGGCATGTTTTATATCTCAACATAGTCATCTTTACTATGTCCACTAGGCATGGCATCCACTTTATGTGCTACTCTATCAAGTTTTCACAAAAGTGCATCAAGGTTAGTGATAGGGTAGTGGTGGTGAGAACATGAGGCCTAATGGGTGAGGCATAAAATGGATCAGTAATGATAGGCAAACATGTGGCACTAGTAGGAGAGGGAGCAACACCACAGGGCAAGGAGAAATACATTTTACTAGTAGGATGAGATCAAGGAATGACAATAACATGGTGAGAAAAAGAGAATGGAAAAGGATGGGCATGATAATAGAGAAAAGAAGGAATATAAGATGTGGTGGTGTTGGAAATAGGGATTTCAATCTTGGAAGTGGAGGATGGAGGAATCATGGAGGAAGAGTAAGATGCACCATGCTATGAGGTTGAAAAGTTAATCCTAGCACCACTGCCTTATAAAATCTCTAACCAAAAGGTACAATAAGCAATAAATCGTGAGGAGACTTGACCAATTATGAAGTAGAAGTAGCATTAGCAAGCTTTTAAAAAAGCAAACATGCCATGAGAAAATGGTCTTGCTTATCCACATGCAAATTAATCAAAAATTCTCCTCATAATGAGCATTATCCATAGAACTATTGAAGATTTCATGATCAACCAGATAGGAAAACACATTAGGATTGAGGTAATCACTTCTTCCATAACAAGAAGACTTTAACATACACGCAATTCATAAACCCTAATAGAGAAAAAGATATGCAATAGGTCCAAGATCTGATACAAGTACTTATACAAAAATAGATCAACAATGAAACCCTAAGGGTCAAAATAAGAGCAAATGAATAAAGATTAAAAAATGTCATAATAAAATTCAATCCCTTTATACAGAGAGTAATCCAAGGTAAATTATGAAGATTCAAACTCTATCAAATCTGAACAGCAAAAAAGATTAACCGCCCACCAACAGTAGAATCCTGTCAACATCAATAAAGTTGTGACAGAGGAAGTTATGGGGAAATATTTTATTAGACTAATCACAGAATAGTTCAAAACGATTAACAGCAGTAACAAACAAATACTTGTTTTGACACTTTCTTACGAACGGTTGGGAATCGGTGTAACCGTAAACCATAAGATTGTTTTTCTTTATTTTTGGATTTTCTTTATACTATCTGTCATTTTACGTTATCAGCTGAATAAAGTCAAAATGCTCCAGACAGCCAATAGGCATTTAATGGAAACCAGTAAGCAATTAACTGGAACAATATAATATTTTAACAAGAGAGTAGTTTAAAACCGTACTGCGCGCTTTCATGGCGTGAAGGGTTCCGAAGAATGAATGAGCTATGAAGCGTGTCTCGGAAGCATACTTTTGGGGACCGCTTCCACCTTCATCTTGGGGACCATGTAACCCTCCTGTACCAACAAACCAAATCAATGTTAAATAACCCTAAAACATGAAAAGGCCAGGGTGCCTAGGGTGCCTTCAATAAGGGAAACGAAATCTGTTTAACTTATTCACCTTGCAGACGGCCATGAAAGGATGATCCGTTTCCCGGTCGCCCATGCCAATGTCAGGCGCAGCCCAGGGGCCGAATTCGGCCTCCACGGCCTCTTTCTTGAACCTTCCCACCAAAACCCCAGGCTTCTTCACGAATCCTGTTGCCCGCCCAGACCTGGTAACCTGAAGCTCTGTTCCAAGGACCTTTTCCGCCCCCAAATAGTTCTTGGCGAAAGGCTCTACAATGATTCTTGGATTGGCAGTCACAATATACCTCTTCTCACACGCGCTGAACACCCTCCAAGACTCAGGGTGCACGTCCTCTGCGTATAAGTTGGGCAGAACCGTCCTGGATATGAATTCGATGTCCCGGATCTTGAGCCCGGCCAAGGAAATGAAGATGAGAATTTTGATCCCGGCCTCCTCGGAAACAAATGTGTAGACGGACCAAATCAAGGGCACGCTAGCCCAAAGAAGCATGCCTCGCAAGAAGCTCCCGCCCTTCCTGGCCATCACCATGAAGTAAGGGAAAGAGCTTCTCGATCTGAGCATTGTGCCGTCGAAATCTGCGGCGACCGTCTGGCCTTCGCGACCCTGCGAACTGCATTGGCTTATCACATCGAACTGCTTCGAGATCCCCATTTTCTCTCACGTACTACAATTGTCAACTCCACTTTGCCAATGAAAGTAAACCAGTCGGCTGACACGGAGCTATATAAAGAAAGATTTAAAATGAGGCTTCTGCGGACAAAATAAATCGGGAGGCCCTGGCCACAGTTGCTCACCTATAATAGCTGCCTTGACAAGGACCATTTAAATGAGTCAAATTGACAAGCAAGGCTTGTTATGAAACGGACGGAACATGGGAAAGGTAAGCCGCTGAAATTGACGGCAAGCATTAATGGCGGAAGTAATTCAGTAGTTTTTGCATATTGAGATTTATTTAGAAATACCTAGCACAAGATCAGCATTTCATAAAGTAAACATGGTAAGGTCTGCTGTCTCATAGGTTTGGTTTTGTGGATTTATTCTATTTTTAATTGTAATGTTGTATGAGTATATTTTAAATTTTCTTGTTAGATGTCGCTATCTAACTTTGTTTTAGAAAAAAAAACTAAAAAAATTATATTCAATATTATGGAATTCTGGATTGTGGAAATTTGGTATCTTTAAAAGACAAAAAATTATCTTGTATGCAATTCAATCTTTCAAAAATAAAATTAGGAACATATTAACTACAACATATTGGTTGTTTATGTAGGGGCTCATTTTTATTGTAAAGAGTTGGCACATTGATTATATTGTGTCATTAACTTAACTTTATTCAATATATTTGGGGAGAGTTTAGGGCTCTAGTTTGGAAATAAGAAAGTGTAGAGAAGAAAAATATCTTTTTAGTTTTGTATTTATTACGTGGAAGCCTATATGAGATCAAAATGTGTTAGAATGATGCAAGATGATTGAGAAAAATCTAACCATTCAACAATTTTAGCAATATA
>VDFB02270651.1:333611646-333657061 GCA_007258455.2 Sequoia sempervirens
AAAGACCAAGCAGGAGCTAAAGAAAGAAAATGAGAATCTCAGGAAATGCTTGGAGGATTTGATGAAGCCCCTGCAATCTATTAATCCCTTAGTTTCTACTGCAAATCCTTTACCTCAGGAGACCATTACCGGGCTTGAAAAGATGAAGGCTTCCACTCTTGCCACTGCAAATTGGTTGCAAGGGGTACGAACCAAGGGTAATGAGGCTATCAAGGAGATTTTGTCAACTAGAAAGGATGCTATCATGGCAACTGATTGGTTAAAAGCGGTGTTGGTGCGGGATAGGGAAGATACGGATCTTTTGCTGCAGAAAACCAGAACTATCATGGAGTACACCAGGGATAGGTTGGTAAGTGATGGAATTCTTCCTTCCTCCAGGGCTGCCGAACCATGGGAGTGGTATGAGGCATTGCAAATCAGGCAGAAGGTTTTGAAAAAGATTTACAAACAAAGGAGGCAGATTGATGATACCCTAGCCGGTGTTTACAATGGCTCAATTGCCTTCTTTGAAATTATGACAGGAAGAAGGAAGATTGCTCCCAAATATTTAAGCTTGGAACAGTTGAGGAAGTGGTGGCATGATGTTTATGCCCCAATTAATGATGATTCTGTTTCTGAGTATCAGTTGGATGATGCGGCCACATACATTGTTGTCATTGACAAACACCTAACATATAAGTGGATTGGGATAGGTCAGTAAGGCAATCAAGGGAGGAGATTGCATCAATTGAAAGACGACTTAGGGTTTTGCCTTTACCACCTGTGGCCGACTTGGATGGCGCGCTCTTGAAAGTCCATGAAGGGCTGGATCGGAATAAGGATGAAGGGGAAGGTAGTTAATGCCCAGCTACATTGAGATTTGTGCTTCCCCATTATCCCGCCCTGCATTGGTCCGGCTACATTGGGAATCTCAGCCCACTGGTGTAGTTCGTGTATCAATGCATTCCCTTTGTTTCATTTTGACTTTCCTTAATGACTAGTGGTGCCTTAATTAGCATTGGTGAAACCCTTGGCCGGGTTGGATCGGTTTTTGGGGATTCTATATATTTGGCATTCTCAACATTTGTAAGTGGCTAAGCAGTTAGGAAGATAGAAGTAGAATAGAGAAAAAAATAGTTAGAAGCAAATTAAGTAGGGAAAGATAGAGAGTAGGTGTTCTTAAGCAAATATTGTAACAGAAAGCTGGAATTGTTGCTACAGTGGACAATTTGAATGCAAGAAATGACATTGTGATTTGGTGCCATACTTGTATTCTCTTGTCTTGCATGGTTCTTGTTATTCTATCTTTAAAATTGCTTTGAGGAGGTTAATATTTAGATTAGATTCGATTCAATATGCTTGTGATTTGATACTTGAAGTGTTGCAGCAGTCCCTTAGTCCATACTTTTCACAACCAACTGATTGTTAGTTGCTTTGCAAAGTTAGCCTGGACTTCATATTCATTGTTCTTAGTTCAATTGTGAGGATTTGTTCATTTCAATTGTAATAGGGTTGTTTGAATGAATGTTCATGATTTGAAAATCTTAACACCTTAGAAGATTGCACTGTTTTCTGTGAGATTGCAGATCCATCTAGGTCGAGTGGAAATCAGTTTTGAGGGATTGGTCCATTTTAGTGTTTACCATTTACATTGTTAATCTTAGGAGTAGTATTAGATTTAAAAATCTCTTTGAAACCCTTATCTTTTGTTATTTCTTTGATTATTGGGTTAAATCTAGGATTGAAGTATCATCATATTGTTAGATCTGATAAATTGAGATTTAGTATTTTGCTTGTAGTAAGGTCCCATTGTGATTACCAACATTTTCACATTTTATTACTAAGTTGTTTATGCATTGTCAAGACCTGACATTAGAGACCTTGGGGTTATCTCTTGAGGCTTGCTGATAGAGATTTACCTTTCAAGTGAGATAGGATATTATAGTCTGTCTGAGTTGTTGCTATGCAGAAAACATCATCAACAAATTGGCGCTAGAAGGAGGGCCTGAATAAGCAAGCTGGATCAATTTTTGAACGCCATCTCTCCTGAAAGATTCAAAAGAAGAACAAGATATGCTCCAAGAGAGGAAGAATTTTAGGAGTTACCAGACCCTACTAGGTCTAGAAGGACCAACAGAAGGGGAGAATCATCATCATCTCATCCACCTCTGTCATCTCCATCATCCCCATCTTCATCAGGTTCATCTGAGTCTAAGGGCATTCCCAGTCCACAACCTCAGCCAGTCATAAATCAATCATTACCACCCCCACCTCCACCAATGGATTTCCTAGCAACCAACCCATCTCCATTAATTTTTTCCATTTACAATGTCATGCCCAAAAACCCAGAACACTTCTGTTCAAAATTCCATGTCAATGATCCAAATAGAACCGCTGAGGAACACATCAAGATTTTTCAGACTGGCCTTAAGGATAGAGGGATAAGCCATGAGGATGTAGCATGTAGACTCTTTCCTTATTCATTAGGGGAAGATGCCTTCTATTGGTACAACCATTTGCCTACTGGGTCTATTGAGCATTGGACTGAGCTAGAGGCTGCCTTTTTGCAGAAGTTTCGAATCCCCATTAGTTCTAATGAGCTTTACCGTCAGTTTACTAATGTGAAGAGGGAGGTCAATGAGCCCATAGGATCTTTCAACAATAGGTTTCATTGTGCTTATACTAGATTGTAGGCCCCCTATGCTATTGATGACCCCACTGCTTTAGAAGTTTATTACGAGGGACTTGATAGTTTGACAACTACCTTTATGAAGTGGAGTAATAACCCTCCTACTAGTTTACTTGATGCATATGTAGAAGTTGTGAAAGTTAGCACTAATCTAAGGCAACATCTGTCCAGACCTCTACCCTCATTAAGACCCGTTGCTCACCTTGGACAAGTTTCAACTCTCAACCAAGCTTTTTCCAATAATACTCCTATTATGAATCCACTACCTCAGTTTCCTCTAGTCCCTCACCCAGGACCTCCTATGGGACAAGTGTTATCCACAATTAGTTACCCTCAGCAAAATGTGAATTAGCCTCTGCATATCTAGCCGTAGGCTAGTTATCCTTCATACTTGCAGAATTCTAAAGTTTTGAACCAATTACTAAATGCCAATGCTGTAGTAGGGTATTCCCAGAATAATGTGAATCAACCTCTACATAGTAATCCTGACAAGGAAAGAATGGATGAATTGTCTGAACTTCAAGAAGTTGAGATGGACTTGGAAGGGGTAATTAATCTGAAGACCAACACAATTCCCAGGGGAATGGTGCAACTAGAGAGGATATTTGATCTGGACAAGATCAGAGATCATGAACATGATACCAGAAAGGAGTCCATCAATGGACAGTGTGAAAAATATAATATGGGAACCTAGGATGATATTAAGAATGTCTTCATTGGTAAAGTGTGCACTCTAGAGGAAAGGAAAGGTATCATCGATGCATTACATAGATATCTAGATGTGATAGCCTGGAGTTATGAAGACTTAAAGACATATGATACATCCATCATAACCCATACTATTCCTCTCAATCTAGGGGTAAAACCTTTCAGACAAAGGAAAAGACCTATCAATGCTTTATTAGAGCCCATAATACATAAGGAAGTGCAGAAACTACTTTCTGCCAGAATCATATTTCTAGTCAGATACTCCACCTGGGTTGCGAACTTGGTGCCGGTATGAAAGAAAAATGGTGAAATCAGGCTGTGTGTAGATTTCAAAAACCTAAACAAAGCATCAAAAAAAGATAATTATCCGGTACCCTCACTGGATGAAGTACTCCAGATTGTTAATGGGTCTCAGATGATGTCTTTCCTAGATGGTTATTCAGGATACAATCAGGTCATGGTGCAATATGAGGATAGACAAAAGACTGCTTTCACTACAAAGTGGGGCACTTTTTCCTACAGGAGGATGCCCTTTGGATTGATCAATGTTGGAGCCACATTCCAAAGAGCCATGGATATTGCCTTTAAGGACATAATTGGTAAGTGCATAATCATTTATATGGATGATCTAACATTCTTTTCCAAGAAGAGGGGTGATCATATCTCAGATTTATGCAAAGTTTTTCAGAAATGCAGAGAGTTTGGAATATCTCTTAATCCAAAAAAATGCATCTTTGGAGTAACAGAAGGGAAGTTGTTAGGACATGTTATCTCTGAAAAGGGAATTTCCATTTATCTAGAATGCATAGAAGCCATTCTTAAGATTCCACCACCTACCAGTAAGAAAGAAATGAAATCATTCTTTGGTAAGATCAACTTTGTGAGGAAGTTCATCACTGGGTTCGCAGAAATAGTTAAGCCACTGAATGCAATGTTGAAACAGGAGGCCAAGGTTGAATGGAATGCAGAAGCAAAAGAAGCATTTGCAAAGATAAAGAGGGCTATTGGTAAAGCTCATGTTTTGGTAAGTCCAAACTATGCTAAACCATTCTATATATATTTGTTTGCCTCGATCATTCCTGTGCTGCTATGTTAACTCAAAAGTCAGATCAAGGAAACGAGCATCCCATAGCATTCATGAGTGCACCATTGAAGGATGCAGAGTTGAGATACACAAGTGTGGAAAAGCAGGCCTATGCCTTAGTCAGAGCTGTAAAGAAATTCAGGCATTATATCCTTAGAAACAAAATCTTTGCAATAGTTCTTGATCCTGCAGTTAAGCTGTTATTGATGCATAATGAGCTAGGAGAACGCAGAGCCAAGTGGGTAACTATGTTACAAGAATATGATATGGAAATTCAACCCATGAAGTTGGTAAGAGGGCAAGGGCTTACACAAACAATGGCAGAGACATGCCCTAACCTTATAGCTCAGAGTTATAATTTAGAGGATGTTTCTCTTGGATAGTGGTATGATGATATTGTTCATTACCTCCTAACTCATAGATGCCCTGATCATCTTAATTCAGTACAAAGAAGGGCATTGTGCTTAAAGAGTGATAGTTTCATGTTGAAAGGAGCTATCCTGTATAAGAAAAATCATGAGGGTGTTTATTTGAGGTGCCTAGGAAAGGCAGAGTCTAAAAAAGTGATGTTGGACTTTCACGACAGATATGGTACATGCCATGGATCAACACCTTCTATAGTGAATCAGATGCTGAGAGCTAGTTACTATTGGCCTACACTATTCAAAGATACACACAACCACTTCAGAACTTGTCATGTGTGTTAGACTACGACCACTAGAGAGAAGTATGCAGCACTCCCACTCCAACTAGTATTCAAGGTAAAACCCTTTGCACAGTGGGGGATGGACTTCATCGGTCCGATCAATCCACCTTCCTTTGCGGGACACAGGTATATCCTTACCGTCACTGATTATTTTACAAGATGGACTGAGGCCCTTGCTTGCAAGCAATGTACTTCAGAGGTAGTTATTAACTTCATCGAATTAGGTATCATTAATCATTTTGGATGTCCTATGTCTGTGGTTTGTGATAATGGTCCTACATTTTCATCGTTGAAATTTTCTAATTGGGCTTTCGATTATGGGATTATCATTAAGTTTGCATCCAACCATTACCCTCAGGGTAATGGGTTAGCTGAGTCATCCAACAAAAATCTACTAACTGTTATCCACAAACTATTAGAAAGAAATCCGAAGGATTGGCATACCCAACCTCAATTTGCTCTTTGGGCAGATCGTACCAGACATAAGACTTCCATAGGAATATCACCTTACCACCTAGTTTATGGTCTAGAGCCTATGTTTCCCATTCAGTTAAAGATCCCCACTTTGCAGTTCAACGAGTATTATGATGAGGGAGATAAACGTGAAGCTAGACTTGCTGAATTGTTACACCTTGAGGAAAAGACAGACGAAGCCCTGAAAAAATTTGCTAAACATCAAGGGGTTGTCAAGAGATGGTTTGATAAAAGAGCCAAGGTTAAAGCTTTTAGGATTTCTGACTTAGTTCTTTACTGGGATAAAGCCCATGACCGTAAGGGGGAGCATGGAAAATTTGATAAACTTTGGATTGGCTCTTACCAGATATCAGAGATTCTGGGAGATAATGCTTTCCGTTTGAAAACTCTCACTGGAGAGGATATCCCACTGCCTGTCAATGGGCAGTATTTGAAGCATTATTTCCAGTCCTGAGTTGTTTTCAACTCTTGTTTTGTATATAGTTAGATTAGGTTTCCTTTCTATTTGTTTGCTTTGCTCTGGTTTGGTTTGGGTTAGTATAGGTTTGCTTTTGGTATGTTTTTTCTTTCACTCTTGCTTTGGGGGTTTTCCTATTTTCTTCTGGATGTGTTGCACCTGCATGGAAAATATATCATTATCTAGAATTGTCCTAAGTATTTTGTTGGTGAACTGAAGTCTTGCATCTTGAAAGGATGGTTGAAGTCTTTTCTACTGTCGACAGTCTTAATGTCTGATTTATAGAAGATGGATCATTGGTTTTGATTTGAATTTGAAGTACTCTAAAATCTTATATCTCTCATATATCTTAAGAATCCTGACGTTACTGTGGAAATCTTTGTGAAGTCTTGTCTAGTGAAAAATATTATTTTTGCTTCAGCGCCACTGTGGTTCTCAGCCTTGAGTGTGAACTTCATTGTTCACAAGTTGAAATGAAAGTGAAATAGAAAGAATATCAAAAGAAAGAAGAGTGGAATATTGAAAATTAAAAGAATGAATTCAACTTATTAGGGGTATCTGAATATCTCTACCAGGGCTATAGATGCCTGGCTGGCAGTAGAGCTATGTTTAGGAGAGTCACAATGATAACCTCGTTGGGGCTATGGACGCCTGACTAGCAGCGAGGCCCTATCTAGGTTGCTTTTGAAGTTAGAATCCTTACGTAGCCTAACTCAACTAAACTTAATTTTTGTAGTAACTTAGGGAGGGAAATGAACTCATATGCACACACTTGGATTTTCAATTTATGAAAGGTTCGGTCTATCCTTTGGTTCTGATTCTTTAAATCCTTGCATTTTGATTTGTTTGTTTGATGGTGAGATTGAAACTAGAGATTCTGGGTTCTCGATTCTTGTTCGTCATCAAATGCTCTGGAGCATTTTCCCAGCAGAAGTCACCATTTGTTGTGCAGTTTTTGCACACACGCACCGCTGAAGGCAGGGACCCCCCCCTTTCGTTTTGGTTTTGGTGTCTTGGCCCTTTCATTTTGAGGTTTTATCTTACTTTGGCATGTGCTAAAATTTTTATTTTTATTGCCTAAGTGTTTTCCCCAGGTTATTCATTGAAGATCTTTGGTTCTGGATAAATTTCGGGTTCTTACTCAAGTTCGAGATTTTCTACCGTGGTCGGATTTTCCCGGATCCTGCTTGGTCCCTGGTTGGACCCTGTTGTTCGAAGATTTTGGTATTCGTAGATTTCCGCGTGGGCCGGTTTTTTCTGGATTCCACCCTGTTGTTAGATTCATGGGTTTTCTGATTGTCTTGTCGGGCGCATTTATGTCTTCATATGTGCTTTGAAGGATGTATTTAACTTGATTTTTGTGATCTTTTATGCCATCATGCTTATTATTTTCCATCGTTTGAGTTGAGGACTGCATCCTTAGAGTTTGTTCTTTGAGCTTTTGATCCGATTTGCGACATTTGGGCTTGAATTGATCAATTTAGTGGCGATTTCTTATGTATTCTTGCCCCTGTTCTTTGTGGACACCATCCTGTTCGCACTCGTTGTTTCTAGGATCGATTTCCACTTTATAATGGTATGTGTTTGATTGCTTTGCTTTGAATTGAGTATTTTGGATAGCACGTTGATACTATATGAGCTTTTGGGGCTTGAATTCCTGAATATTTGATCGATTCATGACTAGGATTGCATAGCATTGATTAATTTGTGATTTCCCAAGTAATGTATGAGTTGGTTTGTTTATTTGCATTTTGATGAACCTGCTTGTGAATCATGATTTTCCCGTAGTAAGGTATCGGCGGTTGAAATACCTGAGTCATAGGTTTTCTTGTGTGTTAATGGCGGATGTACAGGGTTTGAAACCTAGGGCATCACCATTCATCTTTAGTTTGCTCTCAAATGGGCCTAGAATGCAAAGAAAATCTTTGGAAGGTCCATGCCTAACTTGCCCTAGGCTTAAATCATTGAAATTATGATTAATCTGATGTGAGCGAAATCGTGATTTAATGTCGTTGTTCGAGTTTCATCCTTATCATCCTTAGTCCGGCATTTTTCATTCCCTCGGGACAATCCGCCTCTAGCAGATTTTCCTAATCTCCTTGGTTTTTCCGAAATCCGCTATCACTTTCGGAGTTTCATACATTCTGCAGATCTCCTTCGACCCCAGATCTTCCCAATCTCAGTTTTTCTGGAATCTGCTATCACTTTTGGAGTTTCTCGTTCCTTCGGGATAATCTGTCTCTAGCGGATTTTCCCGATTTGCTCTACTTTTTTGGAATCCGTTGTCATTTTTAGAGTTTCATGTACTTCGCAGATTTTCGTCAACCCCATATTTTCCCGATTTCCTTTGAGTTCCTGGAATCTGCATTGCTTTTAGAATTTTACCTTATCCGCGGATTTCCATTGACTTCAGATTTTCCCGAAGTCCTTAGTCCCCTATTTTTTTCTGAATTTGCAAAGTGTCTGCCTTCGCGGAAATCCCTCTCTGGTGGATTTTCCCGAAATTTGATGAAATGTAAGGAAATGTGGAATGGCATGATTTATTAATGATTTATGATGCACTTTATGATTTATTCATGCTATCTTATGATCTCCTATGTGGTTTATTGATAGAAAATGATCAAATTTAATTGATTTTAGGTGTTTTATTATTTATTTCGCTTGAATCCGTTTGGCCCGAAATTTCTCAAAATTCCTCCTTGGCTCGAATTCCCTGGATGGTTCTGAAACCTGAAGTTTGTTGTGATCATTTTATATGTGATGTAATAACACCTTGATTGCATGAGGCTTATTCTAACGGTGTTTTTATCAATTGACCTTCCCTTCCTGTGGTTTTTCTTATGATTTTCATGTTGAGTGCACGCTGAATCTAGCAAGGCGGTGACTGGGTCTTCAATGTCTGATGTAGAAAAGATTAAGATGGACATTAAGAGAAAGATCCCTGAGAGTAAAATCACTTATGTCTGGTCAGAGGTGACTAATACGAATGTTGGCCTCTGGGATTATGAAGAATTTAAAGGAAGAATGGCAGCAGAGGAGTCTCCTTTGGTGGCTAGAAGGATGATGGAATCAACATTGTCACATGTTGTTGGTTTCCCTTCTATGGTGCAGTGTTATGAGCTGGTCCTCGAGTGTTCCAGGCACTATGATCAAGATACACAGAGGATTATTGGTCCTCAAGGGAGAGTTGTGGCAAATCTCAACCCTATCTCCATTTCCCAAACCTTTGATATGCCAGACAGGTCTCATGTGGTGGGATTCAACATTGAGGCACCTCAGGAATTCTATGATGAACGGACTGTGAAGTCACAACAATTTATCAATTCCTCACTGGAGAAGCCCAAGTCGCACTACTCCAAGTTTCCTAAGTAGTTATTCAGAGCAAAGTTCAAGGAGTATAATGATGCCATCACCCTTCTCAGCAGGGTGGTTGGATTGAAGAGTGTTGGAATGTTCAAGAATTGGATCTGCCATGTGATTGTTAGGATGGAGCAAGAAAAGATTAACTACCATTGGCCAGGAGTCATTAGCCAAGTAATTCACGATAGTTGTCCAATGTGTTGCAAACAAAGACCTTCACAATGACTTCATATTTGGTCTATGCACTTGCAAGATTCCACCCCTATAAAGGATTGAGTACAAGGGGCACCTTTGGACAGGATATCATCTACGAGGTTTAACCTCAGTTGCATCTAGGAAGCTTGAGCTATAGGAGGGTGAATGATGCATTCACCATGCATATCACTATATTGCTTCAAGGTGCAGAGCATGCCAGGATTTTAGACCAGGCTAACGAACTCATCAAGAAATATGGGGCATGGTTTATTCAGTTCCCAACTTTCTCATACATTTGGATTGATGGTTGCCAGAGAGCTCCATACCGACTTCCAAGGTACCCTACCGATCACATTCTACTGTTGGAGGTCATTAGGAAATTTTGTGACTTTGATGCCATTGTCAAGAGAGACAAGCATAAGACTAGATTTGGTGGAGACTTCCCCTTGAGGATTGGTACTAGAGAGGCTTGTCCTTCCATTGGTTCTACCCAAGATATAGAAGAAGAAATGAGTACTCTTGGCTTGTCTTTCCACTCCAAGAAGTCCAGATTTGATATTACAGGAGAAGCTCAAAAGAAGTCCAGCAAAGAGTATAGCCATAAGGTGAATTTGAGGTCAGAAAGAAGAAATTCTCGCGGCTTCCAGTTGAGTTAGTTCAATTGTATAATGTAAAGGTGGTTCCTGATCAATTGGAAGTTGATGGAAACTTGATCTAGGATCATGCTTATGAGGCCATCAAAGACAGACCAATCAGTGATGTGGATTGGTTGGAGGAGGAAAAGAAAAAATTAAAATAACTAGTGGATCCGGTTATCAAATTTACTAGGATGTGGCTAAGGCATAAGCTATGGGAGCTGGAAAATAATGGTGTATAGTGCACCTATGCTCTAATGGGAGATTTGGATCCCCACTCCACCTCTGAAGAATCTGTTGAGCAGGATCCTAAGGGCAGGGGTAAGTTGGATTCTCCTTTCAAAATCAAGATAAAGGGTGTTCAAGAAACAGAGGCCCAGGAAGCAGAAAAATAGAGCAATCCAAAGGCTAAGTAGAGGACAAGGACTAAGAAGTCTAAGTAGAAAGAGACTGAAAATTAGGGTTCTGAGGTTGATGTGCCAGTGCCCAAGAGAGGAAGAATCATAAAATTTTCAGAGAAGGAAAGCTCCAAGGTATGGAAGGAATAAGTTACCCCACTAGTGGTAAATGTTGAAAGTTCAGGGGAGAAGGCCAAGGTGTATGAAGGAGGTCTAGGACTCCTTCTCCCAGGGACAGTGTACCTAAGGTTGATCTCCCTCCTGTGGTTTCTCATGAGGAGCAGAATAATGATGTGCCTTCTACTCATGAAGCTCAAAACAAACTAGGCAAGTCAGAAGATGTTGAGGATCATCCAGACACTGAAGGAGAAGAATTCCATGAAGGTGATCTTCATAGTGCAGAGGAAAAAATTGAAAAGGTAATGCAGTCTCCTTTGGTGGCTTATGCCGAGTCACCTGTTGGAACCGAGGAGGTTAAGTCACCTCCAAAAGAGGAGGAAACAGTGAAGGATTCATCACTTGAACAAGAGGAAGAGCATGTTGAGGAGAAGGAAAGCAAGACAGATGAGACTCCTGATAAATGAAATTTGAGTGAGGAAGCACCTAAAGGTCAACCGGAAGAGGAAAAACAGGCTAAGGTGCAATTGGAATCCACTGTCCCTGGTTGGTTGGACAAGGAGATAAGGAGAAAACAAGTTGTGTGGAAGATAGTCCACCGAATTGGTATGCACTACTAGCCAAGATTGGAAAAGACAAAGGTAAGAAGAAGGCTAGGGTGATCTCAAGGATTGAAAGAGATGAGGCTCATAACAGGGTTGTTCACATTGCAACCCCTGCTCTAGATAAAAACATAGATGATGTGGCTGGAAAAGATTATAATGTTCAGACTTTCAATCTTGGGCCTACATCCGTTGAGCAGGATATTGAGGATTACCAGGGTTCTAGTGTAGTCATCTTGGGCAGGTTGAGGAAGGAAATAAAGACCATGCAGGAGCTAAAGAAAGAAAATGAGAATCTCAGGAAATGCTTGGATGATTTGATAAAGCCCCTGCAATCTATTAATCCCTCGGTTTCTGCTACAAGGCCTTTACCTCAGGAGACCATTATTGAGCTTTAAAAGATGAAGACTTCCACTCTTGCCACTGCAAATTGGTTGCAAGGGGTGCAGACTAAGGGTAATGAGGCCATTAGGGAGATTCTGTCAACTGGGAAAGATGCTATAAGGGCAACTGATTGGTTGAAGGTGGTGTTGGCACAAGATAAGGAAGACACAGATCTCCTGCTGCAGAAAACTAGAACTATCATGGAGTACACCAGGGATAAGTTGGTAGGTGATGGAATTCTTCCTTCCTCCAGAGCTACCGAACCATGGGAGTGGTATGAGGCATTGCAAATTAGGCAGAAAGTGTTGAAGAATATTTACAAACAAAGGAGGTAGATTGATGATGCCCTAGCCGGTGTTTACAATGGCTCCATTGCCTTCTTTGAAATTATGATGGGAAGAAGGAAGATTGCTCCCAAATATTTAAGCTTGGAATAGTTGAGGAAGTGGTGGCATGATTTTTATGCCCCAACTAATGATGATTCCATTTCTGAGCATCAGTTAGATGATGCGGCCACATACATTGTTGTCATTGACAAACACCTAACATATAAGGTGGATTGGGATAGGTCGGTAAGGCAATAAAGGGAGGAGATTGCATCAATTGAAAGATGACATAGGGTTTTGCCTTTACCACCTTAGGCCGACTCAGATGGTGCGCTCTTGAAAGTCCATGAAGGGCTGGATCAGAATAAGGATGAAGGGGAAGGAAGTTAATGCCCAGCTACATCGAGATTTGTGCTTCCCCATTATCCCGCCTGCATTGGTCCGAGCTACATTGGGAATCCCGGGCTGACCTGGGTGTAGTTCGTGCATTTAATGCGTTCCTTTGTTTCATTTTGACTTTCTCTTGGCTGACTAGTGGTGCCTAATCAGTATTGTGAAACCCTTGCTGGGTTGACGGGTTTTTTGGGGGGATTCTATATATTTGGCATTTCGCCTCATTTGTAAGGGTTAAGAAGTTAGAAGATAGAAGTAGAATAGAGCAAGAAATAGTTAGAAGCGAATTAAGTAGGGAAAGATAGCGAGTAGGTATTCTTAAGAAAATATTGTAAGAAAAAGCTGGAATTTTTGCTACAGTGGACAATTTGAATGCAAGAAATGACATTGTGATTTGGTGCCATACTTGTATTCTCTTGTCTTGCATGGTTCTTGTTATTCTATCTTTAAAATTGCTTTGAGGAGGTTAATATTTAGATTAGATTCGATTCAATATGCTTGTGATTTGATACTTGAAGTGTTGCAGCAGTCCCTTAGTCCATACTTTTCACAACCAACTGATTGTTAGTTGCTTTGCAAAGTTAGCCTGGACTTCATATTCATTGTTCTTAGTTCAATTGTGAGGATTTGTTCATTTCAATTGTAATAGGGTTGTTTGAATGAATGTTCATGATTTGAAAATCTTAACACCTTAGAAGATTGCACTGTTTTCTATGAGATTGCAGATCCATCTGGGTCGAGTGGAAATCAGTTTTGAGGGATTGGTCCATTTTAGTGTTTACCATTTGCATTGTTAATCTTAGGAGTAGTATTAGATTTAAAAATCTCTTTGAAACCCTTATCTTTTGTTATTTCTTTGATTATTGGGTTAAATCTAGGATTGAAGTATCATCATATTGTTAGATCTGATAAATTGAGATTCAGTTTGCTTGTAGTAAGGTCCCATTGTGATTACTAGCATTTTCACATTTTATTACTGAGTTGTTTATGCATTGTCAAGACCTGACATTAGAGACTTTGGGGTTATCTCTCGAGGCTTGCTGATAGAGATTTACCTTTCAAGTGAGTTAGGATATTATATTTTGTCTGAGTTGTTACTGTGCAGAAAACATCATCAACAGGTTCCATCTTTTCCTAAAGAAATCACACCAAAATAGGCTCTCTTTAGAGTCACTAAATCTAATATTTTTTTGAGGGTAAATGAAGATTGCATGGATGCCTTAAACCTCATAGGAGAAGGGGATATTTCTTGATTGTATTTTTATGAAATCTTCCAAGTGTGTATAAATTATTCAAGGTCATCTATGAACAAGACCAAAGGTACTAGAGCTTTCTCTTCCACCAAAAGGGTTGAACTAAGCAACCTTTTGCCCAACATGAAGGAGGATATAATAAGCCATCTAGCTACCTGATGTAGGGGAAAATTCACTTAGCAAAAATTGACATAGGTGAAACAATGAACCATCACCAACAATGAAAATAAAATGCAACAAACTTGATTCACTTGACAACTTTCATAAATTGATTCATCTCAAACAATGATTAAATGCATTCTAGATCACATTGGAAACATTTCCATGGCAGCCTAATGTGCATTCAACAAGTAAAACCCAACATTATGCTTGATTTTCCTTGTATTTCAGTCTTCTTATAACATGTTCTATTGATTCCCAACCAACCATGTTCACACAAAGTACATATTTTATCAAACCCTTCATAACTATTCCAAAGAATGTCCTACATTTCAATGCATCGAACTTCCATTAAATAAATTTCACAAAACAAATAATAAAGCCAACCAATTCAGTGATATTGAATATAACATAATTAAAGAATTTTCCTCCAATTTTTATCAAGATCCAATGGTGTAAAAGTAAGTTATGGCATTTTTCCCAAAACTGCAAACCCTAAGTAGGGTTCAAACCTGCCCTCACAAAAATGGTCATAACTTATTCAAAACTTAATGAAATTTAATGAGACTTGAAGAAAATAAAATTAGATTCACATGGAAACAAAATAAAATTAGTTTCAAATCAAAATATGGACTGTACAATCTGTACCATAACCTTTTTTAGACTATAAACTCTGGAAAACATTGTTAGAATAGGGCAGCCTCACCAAAATTGGCATATCTCCCACAAAAATTAATAAAATTTAATGAGACAAAAAGAATTGTAAACTAGAAACAAATATATTTCCATAAATGTATTATATTCCTTAATATGAGGCTGTACCATGCCGTACAATTGACAACTTCATCCTGAAAACTATGTAAGACTCAAAAAATGCACACAAAATTGAGGTTCTCATTCATCAAACTTAGAAAATAATGTATCCAACCCCCACTTCAAGTTTTTGGAGGGTTTACTTATACATTTCCAACCAAAACCAACTATTTTCAACCACATTTTGATTATTTTGTTAACAAAACACCTTAATGACACTTTTTGACAAGTTGTTTGACAACTTTTTGACAACATTGTGCAACTTTTACAATTTTTGACCAATAAGCCTATAACTCTCCAAAATGGATCAAAATGATCCCAAATGGTAATAAATGACCTTATTAGACCAAAAAAATCAAAACAAAAAATAAAACCAAAATTTTACCAAATTTTCAGACTATATGGTCTGAAGGTGCCCCTGCACCATACTCCCAAGGAAGAGAAAATTTGAGGTCCACCTCAAATAGGAATCTTCTTTCTTGTCTTCTAGTTCCTTTGTGTGCTTGCATTATTTAATTTTTCTTGGATATCAAATACATTTGTATCAACTGGTGCACTTGTGCGTTTTGGTCCATCAACATGCTTCTTGAGGCAAGGCCAACTTGGTACAATGTAGCCATGTGCTTTTTTTTTGTTCTTGTTCTAGCTTGACCTTGGACTGCAATTGTAAAGTTATTGTCTCTTTCATCCACTTTGTCTTTGTTACCTACACATGAAAGAAAAATATTAAAGAAATCACATTCTTCTTATTCATACTTCACTTCTTCATCCACCTCATGTTGTTTGCCACACATTCTTTTCTCTTCATGATTCTCCAAAATATTTGGCTTCACCCCAACCTTACACAGCCATTCATTTTCATTTTTGAATTGCTCATCCATTCTTCCATTCTCCTTGACATCAACATTCTCAACTCTTGATTCTTCTCTTGAGAACCATGCCATCTCCTTATCCTCCATGACTCTCTCCTCTATTTGGACTATCCTTGAGTCCTTTACAACTTATTTTGTTGTCTCTTCTTCTTCTTCCTGAATATCACCCTATTCAACATCAATGTCACCATTACTTTCATTAGTTTGAGAAAATTCAAAAGAAAATTCTTCCATTTATTTTTCAAACAACATGTTTCTTTCAAAATGTGTTACCTCATCCATTGCCTCATTTTTCCTTGCCTTATACTATTGTACTTTCTTCTTCCCACTTAACAACAAGCTTTCAATTCCTATGCACTCATCCTTCAATGATGTTAATACATATTTCATCTCATCGTTTCTCAACTCATATGTGTTGTTTTTGTTGTTATACTTTGATACCGTAATATAATGCCACAACCTTCAAAACACAATGTTACATACATCCAAATGCATAATGTCACAAACTATTTCATCCTTATAACTGCCTATATGAAACTCAACTTTTCATTGCTCACTTATGGTTACCTAGTTACCTGTCTGAAGCCAAGTCATTGAATAGGGTGTGGGGTGTTGAATTATTTTCAAACCCAATTTATCTACTATATATTCAGAAATAATATTATCCATTCAAATATCTAAGGTCACAACTTGACAACATTTACCTTTAGACTTGTAGGTAGTCTAGAATAAGCTTTCCTTTTCCATCTTTTGTTCTTTCTTGGCTTTCATTTCTTCCTCCTGTATCATCTCTTCCATTTCTTCCTCCTGTAGCTTCCTTGCCACTTTGAACAATTTATTTAATAATGATGATGCCCTTTTCCCATCTTTCTTCTTATTAAGAGTCGTCCTGAAATATCAAATCTCACTAAACCACATTAGCCAAAATAATAGATCATTTCCCAAAGATCTTCTAGCTCTGATACCAATTTGATGCAGAGAAACCTTCACTTAGCACAAATTGACATAGGTGAAACAATGATCCATCACCAAAAATGAAAAAAAAATTGCAACAAACTTGATTCACTTGACAACTTTCATAAATTGATTCATCTCAAACAATGATTAAATGCATTCTAGATCACATTGGAAACATTTCCATGGCAGCCTAATGTGCATTCAACAAGGAAAACCCAACATGATGCATGATTTTCTTGGTATTTCAGTCTTCTTATAACATGTTCTATTGATTCCCAACCAACCATGTTCACACAAAGTACAGATTTTATCAAACCCTTCATAACTGTTCCAAAGAATGTCCTACATTTCAATGCACCGAACTTCCATTAAATAACTTTCACAAAAAAAATAATGAAGCCAATCGCTTCAGTGAGATTGAAGATAAAATAATTACAGAATTTTCCTCTAATTTTTATCAAGATCCAATGGTGGAAAAAAGGAAGTTATGGCATTTTTCCAAAAACTGCAAACCCTAAGCAAGGTTCAAACCTACCCTCACAAAAATGGTCATAACTTATTCAAAACTTAATGAAATTTAATGAGACTTGAAGAAAATTAAATTAGATTCACATGGAAACAAAATAAAATTGTTTTTAGATAAAAATATGGACTGTACAATCCATACCATAACATTTTTCAAACAGTAAATTCTGGCAAACATTGTTAGAATAGGGTAGCCTCACCAAAATTGGCATATCTCCCACAAAACTGAATGAAATTTAATGAGACAAAAATAATTTTAAACTAGAAACAAATATATTTCCATCCATGCATTATATTCCTTTCTATGAGTCTGTACCAGGCTGTACAATGCATAACTTCATCCTAAAAACAATGTAAGACTCAAAAAATGCACACAAAATTGAGGTTTTCATCCATCAAACTTCAAAAACAATGTATCCAACCCCCAATTCGAGTTTTTGGAGGGTTTCCTTATAAATTTCCAACCAAAACCAACTATTTTTAACCCCCTTTTGATTATTTTGTTAACAAAACACCTTAATGACATTTTTTGACAAGTTGCTTGACAACTTTTTGACAACATTGTGCAACTTTTACAATTTTTGACCAATAAGCCTATAACTCTCCAAAATGGATCAAAATGATCCCAAATGGTCATAAATGACGTTTTTAGACCAAACACATCAAAACAAAACATAAAACCAAAATTTGACCAAATTTAACCATATGGCCTGAAGGTGCCCCTGCACCACTACCCAATTAGATACTATGCACATCAAAAAGAAACAAGAGGAGGCAGAGGTTTCTCTCAATAAATATTATCCACACTACTGCCAGAAAAGGATCAATTATAAATGAAAAAATATTTCCAACATTTCTAGGGAGAAGCAAGAGAAGCCTAAATTTTGCATTCTAGAGGATGAAAAAGGACAAGTGTTCTATATTTCTCATTGCAATCCATGGAAACAAAGATAAGGTATGCCGCAAGATCCATTATTTTATAATATGTCATTTCCTAGGGTCAATACCAATTTCTCTAACTAGAATAACCAACCCTGGAATAACATGCGAAATCAACTGTGGTCAATGGCCCAATCATCTAATTGGACTCCACAGAAGGTGATGTGGCCACAACATCCATACCAAGTCCCAAACTACAATCCATAGTGGTAGTCCCCTCAAAACCAATGGCTACCATAATAGCATGGGAATCACTAGTGGTAGAACCAAAATGTCAGCTACCTATAGCCACAACAACAACCAATCATAATTCCAAACCTAGCCATATTTTCTCCAACACAACCAAGAGCACCTCAATTGTCTACTCAACCTACACCAAACCCTAACAATAAGCTTTTTCTATAGAATTACATTAATGAATATATCCAATACCCAACCTATGGGGTTGAGGTTTGTAATGCCCACCTACATTTAGGAAGAATGCTTATTGAACCATCATCCCCTTATATCATAGAACTTATAGATGAGTAACTAGTAATAGAAACCACTAAAAATTCAATAAAGTAACCTGAAAACTTGAGGTAAGTTGCACCAAGACATCACAAATAAGGAACCACCATTTCTAGAAAGATTGAAACCCAAAAAATGCATTTAGAACCTAAATTTGATTTCTTGAGAAAACTTAATAATTTCTATGTAAAGATACCCTTGATTCAAGCCATTAAATAAGTTCCCATTTACACAAAAATGGTGAGGGAATTATGCCTCAAAAATCTAGGCAAGAAAATAAAGACCCCCAAACTATCCATGTTTTAGGAAAACTGGTTGACATTATGCTAGGCAACATGGTTGTCCCAAAATATGTAGACCTTGGGAGTCCTATTGAAGATGTACAAATTAATGGAAAACTTATCAAGAATACTTTGATTGAATTAGGAGCAACCATAAATGTAATGACAAGATAAATAATGTAACAACTTCAACTGATGGATTTCAAACCCACACTTGCGATTCTACAATTAGCAGATAGGTCAACCATCAACCCAGAGGGTATTATTGAAGATTTGGATATCACACTAGATTCATGAGAATATCTAGAAGACTTTATGGTTTTGCAACCCAAAGCCAACCTTGGAGGGTATCCCTTAATCTTAGGTAGGCCATGGTTAGCCACTACAAATGCATTTATTCGATGTAGGTTTGGTAACATGATAATTTATAATGGTAATGTGACCAAAAAATTGGTCCTTTGCCTACCTACACAACCACATGCAAAATTGGAACAAATTATTTGGCCAACCCTAGAAGAAGATGACCAATACTCTCTACAAACAATTATGACTATAGAACATAGCCCAATGATTGAAATTCAAGATGAAGATGAAATTCTTGCCCATATTATACAAAACTCTTCTAGTAGGGACCTGCAACAACATTATTGTCTAGCATGCTTTCACTGTCCCTTACACAATATCATACCTACAAATGCCTTTGAATTCACTTCCTAGTTATTTCATACACTACTCCCACACAGTTGCAATTTTAATCTATCAAGGCTCAGTGTTGCTTATATTATGAATTCTTCCTTAACCATGGAAATAACACTAGGTAGAACACTCAATGTCAA
Source organism: Sequoia sempervirens (assembly GCA_007258455.2). Lineage (NCBI taxonomy): Eukaryota > Viridiplantae > Streptophyta > Pinopsida > Cupressales > Cupressaceae > Sequoia > Sequoia sempervirens. The sequence goes on from VDFB02270651.1 coordinate 333,631,299, forward strand.
TAATTAGTTGACAATCTCCCAAAAATCTACATTACTTATAATCCTGCAAGAGAACACAGTAACATTCGCCTAGGAATATCATGACATGAAAGGCACGAATCCTAATCAATGTATGCACATAATTTACATTAATGTGACCAATCAGGTAGCCACAAAGAAGGATAAACCCAACTATGCAAGATATAGTCAAGACATAATTGCAAAAGCTATTAGATGCAAGGTTCATTTATCCCATATCAGACAGTCAATGGATTTCCCTATTGGTGATTGTGCCTAAAAAAAAAGGAAAATGGAGAGTTTGTGTAGATTATATAGGGATCTAAAAGAAACCACAAGGAAGGATCACTTTCCTCTTCATTTTATTGATCAAGTGTTAGATTCACTAACAGGAAAGAAATACTTTTCTTTTCTACATGGATTTTGTGGTGTGATTAGGAATTTCAGATTTTTAAGATTAAAGATATTAAATCAATTAAACTAAAACCCCAACCAAGCAATGAAGAAAAAATAAATATGAAAACGTAAATAATGCAACAAAGTTACCCAAAGCCTTCATATCATCAATGCTTCACCTCCATTTCCCTTCTCCATTTTGCTTCTAAGAAATTAATGCCCTCAGAATTATCTGTATGTACTTAACAAGCCTAAGACTAAGACAAAGCAAAATATTGAAGAATTTAATCTCACTAGCATTACAACGTATTAAATCTAGATGATCAAAATGATGAATGACAAAGGCATTTATAGAGAGACAGATGGAAAATGGATGGATGAGATTAGAAGATTTTTATTTTGATCAATGGCTACAATTAATCAAGACAAAATAGGATAAGATCAAAAGTGAAAGAGGAAGAGGAAATTAACTAATTTTTCAACAAAAGCAGTTAGTTCGAAGAGGGAAATTGCAGTTTGAAATAATGGAAACATTATCTCATTGCAAGAGAAAAAAGCGAGTTATCTTTTTGATTAAATAGAAATTTAATTCAAAAAGGTGAGCAAAAAGGCAAGTCATTTAATTAAATAAAAATTTAATTAATTTGTATTAGAAGAGGCTAAAATGAATAATTAAATAATTATCACAATTATTTAACTATAGTAGAAAATGATATATAATTAAATAAATATAGATTTATTTAATTATAGAGGTCGAAGATATTAGTGACATGATTAAATAAATAATAATTTATTTAATTAATCAAGGGGGAATAAAGATAGGGATGAATTAATTAAATAACTAAAATTATTTAATTAATAGAGGACATATGACTTTAGGAAATAATTAAATAATTAAAATTATTTAATTATGAAGAATGATAGGGAAAATAGGTGAAAGAATTATGAAGAAATTAAGAGTCGCAAGCCTAGGACAATTTTTAGTGTCTACATTTTGCCCCTCTTTGATACAATGCAGTTTCTTTGATACAATGCAGTTTATTGCGTTGTGTCAAAGAAAAAAATATGTCCGAGTGAACGAAAGAATGAGGAAGGATGACGAGGAGGTAGTAGTATGCCCCCTCGAGAGGACAAACGAGTTCAAAGAACATGAGTGTGCTCTCGAAATTTATGAGAGAACTAGAAGAGGAAGGACAAGAGGACAGAGAAAAAAAAAAATGAAGGATGAGGAAGATGCAGAATAGAAGAAGTATTAGAGTAGAAAAGATGAATGTTAGCATGGAAAAGATGGCTGTTAGTAATGAAGACGTGGATGTTGAGATAGTGCTAGTTGAGATAATTTGCATATATATATTTTGTTGTGCCAGGCTTTGCATTTAATCATCATTGGGCAGTAAAATATGAGAAATGGACAACAAACACCATGGTATGACATAGACCAAGGTGTGCAAGGTCATCCACTTGCAAAACAGACAGTCACAGACAAGGAATGTCCTAACTCATACTAAGGGCCAAGTTACCCCAGTCTTTTTGTTGAGACAATCCATAGACAACAAACAAAGAAAAACAAAATAGGTCATTAGACATCATCGCACCTCTAAATCCTTCATGGGACATCCTCGAGGTAGCTAGTAACATGCCCAAGAGACAACAATAAAAATATAAAACAAAATAGACCCAGAAAATTAATAGCTAGTTAATTGTGTTTGCCAATGTTTGTTTTCCAAAGATTGATTAATTGATAGTTTGACAGTTTGGCAGTTTATCAATTGGATGGTTTGTCAGTTAGACGATGCCTATTGTCAAGAAGGACACATCTTGAAAAAGGCAAATGACATTTTGACGAGGTCCAAGTCCAAGAAGGACACGTCTTAGAAAGGACCAGAAAAGTGATGAGATTGACATTGTTTCGACAATTTGACTAATTTTGACTATATGATAGATTGGACTATGTTGTTTAATTTGGACTTAATGACCGATTGGACTATGTTGCTTGTTGGTTCGTGATTTGGACGTTGATGTTTCAAATGAGTGACTTGTGTCTGCGTGTGACTATATTTGACTTATTTGACTGACAAAATGAATGTTAAAGGACTAACCTAGGGAGCCTCGGGGGCACATCGACAAATGGCCTTGCCTACGTTTAGTCACAGAGACAACATAGTTCGACAATGACAAAGACTGACTGGCATGACTGACTTTGACTCTATTTTTGGAATTTTAAAAAAAAGTTATCTGAATGTTTTTTTTTTGGACTTTGAGGTTTTGTGATTTTTTTTTATATTTTTGAGAATATTTGATTTTTTTGCCTTTTTGTCATTTTATGATTTTTTTTGAATTTTGGACATATTTTGATTGTTTATGAGGATCATGAAAAATGCATGTGAATGATGCCAACGCAAAAGATAGGATTGTGCCCCTAGTCAAGCTGAATACCAATTGACAGGTGATAATGATGATGACATTTGACAATTGGATAGCTTAGGCTCATTGCATTTGGAATGACATCTTTTCAAGGCTAAATGGGATGATGAAGTATTCTTAGACCATTTGACAAGGGAAAACCAAGACAGGCGACAGGCACTCAAGCATGATAGATGGCAGTGGGAGACATGAGATCGGAGGAATTATCATGTGATCTTCAAGGACTATGTCTCATAGGTTATGAAAGAAATGACATGATATTTCATGAATAATATGTGACCAAAGGATAAACATGTCAAGAGGTTTATCAAAGCATGATTTATGTTTGCATGTTTTATGTCGAGACCAAAGTAGGTGGGAAAAATGGACGGGAATGATATGAATTAAATGGATGGTCGTAAATGTCATGAGGAAGGCATGGGAAATGAGACAACTTTCCCCCAAGTGTGAGAGTCCACATAGACAATTTATTTTACATATGACACCTGTTTGCCAGGTTTTCATCATGGTACTTATCCAGGGTGCCTGTTTGCCAGGTTTTCACCGTTGGATGAAATTTTTCTCTTTACTATTTTCTTGACTTTTTGGATTTTTTTTTGGTGTCACCAAGATACTTGTTTGCCAAGTTTTCATCAGGGTGACAATTTTTGCACAATTTTAAATTTTTTTTTTTGTATTTTTGATATTTTCGAATGGCCTTGATGCTTTAGATGACCATTGAATGTTCAGAATCCATTGACGTTGTTGATGTAGAGACTGGCATCATGATATGCCAATAATGACCTTTCTGAAGTAGTTGCCTTGTTAGATCACAACGCTTGCATACAACTGATTGATGTCATTGTGATCCTTGTTGATACCAGAGTTGGCCTTATTAGAATATGCACATCGCGATAGAGTGCCATGAGAGTCCTTATGATAAAGAGTTGCTGCCAAGATGCGATGGATTTGTGACATGGGATTTTTGGACTTTAGGCGAGATGTAGGAGTATGACGTATGATGGTAGACGTGGGAGGATTGTTTGGAGGTTTAGATGAATCACTTTTTATTTTCCAAACTTGGGATGTTGGATGACAGAGTTTGAGATGTTGATTGGCATAGTGTTTGGAACTAACATCTTCATATGTTTTGCTTGATGACCATTTCAAAGGAGGTGGACATTTATTATGTGTGGGAGTCCTCTTTGCTTGTGGCTCCATGTTTTGATTGACTTTTGAATTTGGAATATTGTCTTTGCTTGATCCATTTTTCTTTGGGATCCATTTTAATTTCATTTGTCCTCTTGTCTTTTTGTTTGATTCCATGGCCTTTGACGTTTTACTTTTGACTTTGGATTTATAATAATTGTCTTTTTGTTGGCTCCAAAGGGAAGGTTAATTGGAGTGGCGTTGGATGGTGTGGATGGAGGGAGTATTGGCAACAACCTTATGACAAGGACTACTCATGGGCTCCATTTTGATGTTTGTATTAGATAAAGTTTCCCCCAATATCTAGGAGGTATCACTAACACCGTTTGATTTTTTGATTGAAGAATAGCCAAGACCTTGATGCCTATAATTTTCCTGAAGCTGTATTGGTTCTCGAATGCCTTGCTCATGTATGCCTAGTCCTTTGCCTTGATATTGCATGATCTAACAGATTCTGTTTGTGACGGGGTATTTGTCATTATGGAAGCAATATGCCAACCCATTATCGTGTATGTGGATATTGTTACTTGGAATATTCTCATCTACGAGAAAGCCTGCTCTGATAAAAGTAGATGATCCTGGTTGATAGGATGTATTTGTGTCATTGCCATATTGGACATCTTTTTGATTAATATCTTTGGTCTGATTGTATGACATATCAAGTTCAAATGGTTCTACTGGTGCTTCCAGGTCGATGTCAAAACCATCTTTATGGTCATTGTCATAGATTCCAGTGACTTCAGCTATAGCTTGATCATTTTCAAATATGTCTAGAGTAGGAGACTCTTGTTCTAGAGGAAGATCATCTATGTGTCCTATGGAGGCAGGTGTCTCATTTTGGGAAGTGTCGATATTCGGAGCTTGGATAGGGTTGTCTTCAAGGATTTGGTCATGAATGGCATATAGGTCAAGGAGTGGATTGTTTTGGATGTCTTGATCAATGATAGTGTCTTGGTCAAAGGAGGGTTTGTCTTGGATGGCATGATTGGGACTAGAATCTTTGTCAAGGATTGGTGTATTTTGGATGCCATTATTTGCTGAAAGGACTTCCTGGATGGACTTAAAGATAGGGTCATGGGATGAACTACTTTGATCTTGACATGAAGGTGAAGCTATGATGTCATGTTTTGGACTTTTGTTTTGACATGTATCCTCGAGTGTAGGCAATGGGATGTTATTTTGGACAACAACAAAATTTTCATGACTAAATGTGTATTGGGATGACGTGGCTTGGAAAGGATTAGTGGATGAAGGAATAGGATAAGACATGGAGACTTGGATGGGGTTAGTGAATAGAGGACTAGGATAAAATGGGGAAGTTTGGACCGAGTCAATGAATGGTGGACTAGGACATGACATGGATGTTTGGAAGGGATTAGTGGATGGAGGACTAGGATATGACATGTAGGTTTGTAAGGGATGAGTGGATAGTTGGTTTCCCTTGTCAAGGCTAGGATAGGTGGGTGTTTGTTGAGGATTAGTGACATGAATTGGACTAAGGGACTCTTGATAGTTAGGGTAGACAGTTGAATGACTAGGACTCATGGATTGATGGTAGGAAGGATACGTGGGTGATTGACTATTTTTTTGTTATTTGGATAAGATGAACTATCTTTTGAAGTCTAAGGCTAGCTAGTATTGACTAGTACAGAGAAATTGGTATTCAATTTGACTAGCAAGCATGTTAATGTGCATGGAAGACATGACGGTGGAGTGAAGTCTAGAGAATGACAATGCAAAGGTATGCAATGGTGACAATGTTTCCTAAAGGGGATGTCAAATGCCAAACAACAATGAGGACTTTTTTTTTTTGGATTTTATAAATAAGGTATGCAAAATGAAGACTAAAATGACTTTAAGGTATGCAAATGCAAAGGTCAAAGTGATTTGGAAAAAGGTTACACAACTACCCTAAGCTTGATTCTATGTCTCAATTTGGGTCATCAAAGGAATTGTTGGTAGGACAAGATGACAAAGTGAGCTTTCCTAACTAGACTTTTGAGTTGGGAAATCTCACAAAAGGAAAATGACCAAAAGGAATAAGTTTGACTAAGTCCAATGATAACCTACTCTTGAAGGCAATGATTTTGCAAAGTATGGTAAGTTTCCCTATTTCAAAGTCTGCAAATGAAATCAGGACCTAAAGACTGATTTATTGTTGGAAAGTAAGATAATGGATTCTAAGGATGCAACTAAATTTTTTTGCAAGTTTGGACCTATGGGCAAATACAAGCTAAAGTCTAGTTTGTTTGCAATTTTGGAATTTTTTTTGAATTGTTTCAAGTTGAATGATTGTTTCCAGATTTGTGAAAGGTGTTTGTTTGTCTCAATGTCTTAAAAAACACTTGGCAAACACAATATATTGTCTTTGAGAATTTGAAAACATGCATAATGAAGACAAGCACAATCCTAGGTTAGGCAAGGACAATATTTGCTAGATTCCACATGGGTTTCCCCAACCGCACTTATTCTTAGCGGATGAATCCAAAAGCTTGGCCACACGGGCTCCCCCTTACAATGCACTCACTTCTCAGGTCAACCAAGCTTTCAACCCCCATAAATCTCCCATGGCAGGTTGATCACCTCTACTAAGAACTGCGAGAATGTGGATGCCTTCACAATGACAGTTGCTACACTAGCAAATAGATGGGATTTTGGCAACTACACAAAAGTTTTTAGTTTGGAACCCTCGTTTGAGTGGCCACACATGGGGAAAGATTAGCTCTGATAAGGAGGAACTCCAACCCGAAGAGGTCATGCTCAACAGGGTTTTGGGGAGTTCACTTGTCCGTGTGACACATCCGCACTCATAATCCTAAGTTTTCCATTAGGATTCACATTTATATACCGGTCAGGGGTAGCTCAACTAAAGAGCTCCGATGCCAGTTTGAGTCACCTTGGGGTGAGTACTTTTTCCCATCAAGGAAGACCCAATTCCTAGAGTCAATAACAATTTCTCTTGCACCCAAGATCACACAAGTGTGCAAGAGGAGAGGATACTTCAATTATTGAATCGGGGTTACAAAAGTTGCAAGCACTCATTCATTTTAATTAACCAAATTGTAATGTGAGGTAAACACATCAAAAACTTTGTTCATTTTAAACTTAACTCAATGTGAGACAAGCAATGTTCATTTTAAGCCCGTGTCATGAAAATGAATGTAAATTTGAGCCTTACTAAGTTTTAATGCAAGATTGTGTTCATTTTAAGCCCATGAGTGTACATGCGTGTTCATTTTAAACCCATGAAATGTGAATGCAAGTTGTAATTGTAAATTTTAGGCCCAATGAATGATTCATGCAGATTTGTTGTTCATTTTAAGCCCCATGAATGAAATATGCAATTTGTTGTTCATTTTAAGACTAAATGAGTGACATGCAAATTGTGTTCATTTTAGGCCTATGAATGAAATATGCAATTTGTTGTTGTTGTTGAAAGCAAACAAAATTGATTGTGCCTAAAGAAATGAAAAGCTCGATTTTTGTTTCTACAAAAAATTTTTTAGACTCCCTCCAAGTTGTGCCACATGCTGAAAACAAGAGATTAGTAACTCAAAAGAAAAGTTCAATGGCAACAACAAATTAAAATAGTGAGAACTTTCTCAAAACTTAACAAAATTTTAAATCGTTTGAATCCATGGAAATCTAAAACTCATACCTTCAAAACTCAGAAACTATTTTTCCAAGATTCTACACAAAAAAAATGTTATAGGCAAAAGAAAATGTGGGTTTTAAAACTAAATTTAAAAAGCAGCAAATACTAAAATGGCCATAACTTTCTCAAATCTTAATGAAATTTTAAACCATTTAAAGTTATGGAAAGCTAAAAGCAAGGCCTACAAAACCCAAATAATCATTTTTTTAAATATTTTATTCACCCATTTTTCTATGCTCAAAAGAAGATGACCGAATTTTGTGCGAATTCTTGGCTATAACATGCAAAATAGCAAAAACAAACAAGAAAACCAACGAATTTCTCTACAAAATTGTAAGATTCACATCAGGTTCACCATTTGTGATTAGGAATTTCAGATTTTTAAGATTAAAGATATTAAATCAATTAAACTAAAACCCCAACCAAGCAATGAAGAACAAATAAATATGAAAACGTAAATAATGCAACAAAGTTACCCAAAGCCTTCATATCATCAATGCTTCACCTCCATCGCCCTTCTCCATTTTTCAACTAAGAAATTAATGCCCTCAGAATTCTTTGTATGCAGTGAACAAGCCTATGACTAAGACAAAGCAAAATATTGAAGAATTTAATTTCACCAGCATTACAACATATTAAATCTAGATGATCAAAATGATGAATGATAGAGGAATTTATAGAGAGACAGATGGAAAATGGATGAATGAGATTAGAAGATTTTTATTTTGATCAATGGCTGCGATTAATCGAGACAAAATAGGATAAGATCAAAAGTGAAAGAGGAAGAGGAAATTAACTGATTTTTCAACAAAATTAGTTAGTTCGAAGAGGGAAATTGTATTTTGAAATAATGGAAACATTATCTCATTGCAAGAGAAAAAAGTGAGTCATCTTTTTGATTAAATAGAAATTTAATTCAAAAAGATGAGCAAAAAGGCAAGTCATTTAATTAAATAAAATTTTAATTAATTTGTGTTAGAAGAGGCTAAAATGAATAATTAAATAATTGTCACAATTATTTAATTATAGTAGAAAATGATAGATAATTAAATAAATATAGATTTATTTAATTAATCACGGGGGAATAAAGATAGGGATGAATTAATTAAATAATTAAAATTATTTAATTATGAAGAATGATAGGGAGAAGAGGTGAAAGAATTATGAAGAAATTAGGAGTTGCAAGCCTAGGATAATTTTTAGTGTCTACAAGTGGCAACTAGATAAAGATAGATCTAGAAGACCAAGAAAAAACCACCTTTACCTATTCATGGGGTACATATTCTTATTCAATTTTACCATTCGAACTATGTAGTGCACCTACAACATTCCAAAGAGCAGTTCTTAGCAAATGTTCAAACTTTGCGCATGTTTCTATGGAAATGTACATGGATAACTTCACCACTTATGGAAACTCTTATGAAGAGGCATTAGCAAATTCAGATTCAAGTACTTCAAAGGTGTCAGGGTCACAACCTATCTTTAATTCATGAAAAATATTTCACGATGATGACTGAAGGAGTGGTCTTGGGACACTTTGTGTCTAGCAGAGGGATTCAGGTAGATCCTAACAAAATAGAGGTGATCTTCACACTACCTATTCCTCAAAAGAAAAATATCTAAGGAGTTTCCTTGGCCATGCAAGATATTACAAGAGGTTTATTAGAGATTTCAATAAAATAGTAGCCCCCCTATTTATTCTTTTATCTAAAGATAATTTGAATGGACCACTACCTACCAGAAAGCTTTTGAGGCTCTCAAAATAGCTCTCACAAGGACACCTGCTTTGAGAGGCCCTAACTGGACAATCCCTTTCCATATACATATAGATGCTTTTGATTTTTCCATAGGTATTATTTTAGGATAGAAGGAAGGAAATTTAGAATATGTTATTTACTACATTAGTAAAAATATTCAGGCTACTGAGCTCCAGTACACTATTACTGAGAATGAGATGTTAGAAGTGGTATATGACATTAATAAATTTAGATAATATATCACTGGATATTTTATCTTTGTTCATACAAACCACACAACAATCAAATACTTGATGAACAAACCAGTGGTTGGTGGAATAATTGTTAGTTGGTTATTATTGTTGCAAGAGTTTGATATAACCATTGCAAATAAATCAAGGAAAGAAAACGTAGTGGTTGATTTCCTTTCTAGGCTACAAATCAAATCAAAATAAGAAGTTATAGATGATTCCTTTCTAGATGGTTCTTGTTTTCCCTCTCTATGAAAACACCTTGGTATGTAGACATAGCTAATTACTTGGTTACAAAAATGGCACCCACAAATCTCTCACCTAGAGAAAGGTGCCTTGTGGTTGAATGAAGCTTCCCTTATTCATGGGTGGTTGGTTATCTATTTTACATAGTGCTCGATATATAATGAGAAGATGCATAAGGAAAGAATCAAAGTATATGACATCCTAAAGGCTTGTCATGATGAGCCTTATGGATGATACTTTGTACAAAAGTGAACAACTCTAAAGATTCTAACCATTGGCTACTACTGGCCTACACTTCATAAGGATGCAATTAAATATACAAGGAGATGTGACAGATGTCAGAGGATGGGTGTACCCACCAGGAGCGATGAATTGCCTCTCCAACCACAATTGGTCATTGCACCATTTAATAAATGTGGATTATATTTCATTGGACCAATAGCTCCCACACCTAATAATAATGAATATAGTCTAGTATGTACTATCTTACAAAATGGGTGGAGGTTAAAACACTACAATTTGCTAGAGATGACAATGTTGCCAAATTCATTTATGAGGAAATCTTCACAAGGCACAGTGTGCCTAGGGAGATAGTCACAAACCAAGGGCCACAATTTATTTCAAATTTGATTACAAAGTTAGTCAAGGAATATGAGGTCAAACATAGAAATTCAAGCCCCCATCATCTGCGAGCAAATGAGAAAGTTGAGGTCACAAAAAGGGAGATAGAGGCCAGTCTAACAAAGATAGTTTAACTACATTGGAATAACTAGACAACAAGATTACCTGAAGCTATTTAGGTATATAGGACAACCTGGAAGACCACCATAGGATGATAGGGTTAAGGAATTGGAAAAATAGCTACATGATTTTGAGTAGCAAGGGTCAGGTTTGGAGAAATTGGTGCAGTTGGCCATTTCTAAGATTAATAAGAAACCTCCACAACTTGGGAACCAAATTGAAGCTCCAAGAATGCCTAGAACTCCTACTGTGGTTGCATTCAAGATTGAGTTGTGGAACAGAGTAGGAGAATTCTCTTAGGTGCAAAAGAATTGGGATAAAGAAAAATATGAATTAATAGCAACATACACTAGAGAGACTAAGAAGAAGGATGTAAAAATGGAAGAAATGGTTGATAAAATAGTTCATCTTTTGAGATGCAGACCGCCTGCTAGGGTTTACACCCTATATTTGCAAGAGAAATTTTTAAGTTTTTGATTCAACCAACAAATCAATGACCTTCCAATTTCTCTATCTTCACCTACATTATTTTTAGAAGCATACCAACATGCCACACTAGATATGAAAGACCAACAGTGTGAATTTTACTTGCATAATTTGGTCATTCCCTATGACACTGCCTGGACGCCACTTATGTTTGTGGGAGATGTTCAAATCAGGGCAATGGCCTCATTCACTAGAAATGAACATCAAAGAGGATAGCTGCAAATATATTACAATGAAAGGGAGAAGTTGTTTCCCCTTCTTATTAGAGCAGATGAAAAATATCCTAAAGGGATAGTAGAGGAATGGATTGACCTGATAAAAAATGGTGGGTGGAGAAAAATATTTTGGAATGCAAGGAGTAGGATTATAAAACATTTTAATAACTAGCAACAAGGATATGAATAGAAGCACTTACTTTCTCACATGATGTAGATGGAAGGAGTCAACACAGGAGTTGAAAAGAAGGAGCCTCATTCAATCTTCAACTACTTAGGAACAATTAAAAGGGCCCACAAATATATCTCATCCTCCCTTGAAAATCATATTACCTAGTTCCCCCTAATGTTTCATCCTCCTCTTATCTTGTTTCCAATTCCACTTTAGCTAGGAAGAAGAGAGGAGATAGGAGCAACAGAGTAGGCCAAATGGGAGAGAATATCAGAGCAAAAAGGGTTCTACTTGAATCAAGGTGAAGGGGTCACTAACATAGTGGACTACGGGGAAGTTGGTTCAGGAGCACCTAGGAAACACTAGGCAGTTACACTAGGCAATTAGGAAATCTAGGATGAATTTTTGTTTTTGATGAGTTACCATGAAGGTCATGTTGACCATTGAGTAGAGGAGATAGCTTAGGGATATGTTTGATCTCTAGGATAGAAATTGAGGAAGGGTGGATGAGTTTAGAAACTCATTTTACTTAGTTTACTAGAAATTGGCAAAAGTTGCAAAATGGTGCATTTTGCAACTTTGCCACAATGTAACTAACATGTCCGACCAAGGGGAGGAATAACTACTTTTTTTGACCTATATAGGGTGTGCCTCAACCTGAGATCAAGGTTGGAAGCATTTTACTTTGATTGGAGTTTTTGAATTCAAGAAAAGACAGTGGTGTTTTAGTGTGAATTTCTGGTTTTGTCTCAAAGTAGAGCTTTAATGGATTGAAATTGTTACTGTATTGTACGTAGGATGTAGAGTTGTTAGTCTTCAAGCTTTGTGTGGCATTTAGATAGGTTTCCAATTCAATTTCAAGTGTTGTTGTAAATAGTTTTGTTTTCTTGCTGTTGCTGGTCTAAACCAGACAGTTTTGTAGAAATGGAGGGTTAGTTCACTTTCCCACTGTACAAATTGTACAACCCCTTGGGAACAGTGACTAGACTCCATGGTTGTAAATATGGTAGGGTCTAGGTTCATTGAAAGCACAGGAGCTATTAGAAAAGTCTTGCCCTAGGCAAGCCAGGGAGTTTCCCGACTAGGAAGACTTAAGTGCAGAGCACATAATTTGCAAGGGTGATAGATTCTTGAAAAAATTTCTTTTGGAGAAGGTAGGTGTGGGTCTTGCCAAGACTTGGTAATCAGGAGGAAACTCCATTAGTCCATCTAGTGTGAGGAATACTTAACAGTTTGAGAGAAGCCAGAGAATGGCTTAAAAACCCTAGAATTACCCATCTTCAAGTTGAGGCTTTGTATAGACAGATAAGACCCAAGACCTTAAAAATATTTGGGAGGTGTTCACATGAAGTAGGAATCTCAAAGAAATATTGGGGGTTCTTTGGAAATATTGAGAGAACCAACCTGTTTTCTCGGAGAAGGAGACCTAATTGGGGCTCCTAGGGCTAGTAGCCTTTTCAAGACCTAAATGAGGGTTTGGTGAAAGCGACCAAGAATTGGAGTCAAGTGGATCATCAAGAACCATAGTAGGATGGATTGAAGTCTTTTTAAGAACCTCCACACCCCTGCAAATTTTAATTCTTTAATTTGGAGGTTTGTAGCCTTTAGGGTGGATTAAGGGCTAAGGATAGAGTTGCAAGTTTGCACCAAGATTTGACTTGGTAGAAAGAATTTGTGTTGATAGTTGGGGTTGGAAAATCAAGACCAGGGGATCTTGAGTCATAGAAGGTCCTATAGGTTAAAATAGTGGAGTGATACACCTTAGAGGTCTTCCAAACAAGACCTAGAGCATGAATCAGTGATTGATTCACCCAACCTCCCTATCAAAAGTTCTATTACAATACAACCTGAGACCCTAAACTACTTGAGGACACAAAAAAGCCAAGTTTGGGGGATGATGAGCCATAGAAATGTCCATTTTCCTTGCTTTAGTTTCATGTTTTTGCTAAGTTTCAAATACATTTCCAAACCTTTTCATATACTTTAAGTATTTAAAAGCATTGAAGTTGATATACTATATTGATAAATGGTTGTGTGATCTTTGAATGTCTATGGAATTTAGTAGAGTTTTATGATTAATTAGACTTGTTAATGATGAAAAATTCCTTTGGAAAATGACTAACCCTTGTAGTGAAGGACTTTTCAACCTCTAACAAAAGGATTTTCAACCTGCAACATAAGGATGTCAGTCTGCCACAAGCAGAGGAGGTGATCAACTACAACAAGTGCATTTTTTACCTGAAACTGATGCAGGTGATGGTTTGAGAATGTGAACATGAATATTCATGGATCACTCCATCTTTTCACTTCATGTTGTTAATAAATTGTGGAGGAAAGAAGAGACTTTAATTCTAACATTGGATAGCAACTTATAGTAAAGTTTATCCTATTAGGCACACTTTCAGTTATAACAATCTTCTTGATTGATGTAGAGTCCTTGTCATACTCTTACACTCTTACTTCCACTTGATTTTATTTTTTTGTTAAGCTTAGACTTGGTCCTCTTCCTATAAATTTGGAAGATTTGACAGTTTCTCATAGTTTTTTTTCAGTTTTGAAATAAGAGGACTCTCACATATCCTATATATGGATGATCTTGTGAGAGACCAAGTAGCTATATTTTTGCATGAAATAGATTGAATCTAAATCTTATTAGCAGATTCTTTGTTCTTAAGTTTGTGTGTGTTTGAATTACACTAAAGGAGGATAATTCAATTTTCATGAATCTTTGAGTTAGGATTTGAAGGAAACCATTGTGGATTACAACAACTCAAGCAAGAGCCACTTGAGGTACTGCAAGATCCATGTTAGTTTAGATTATTAGTTAATTTCTGAATTATAATTTTTGAATTGTAATTTCTTATTCACATTGTGTTGAATGTTATTAAAAAAAAGGTTATTGAATCATGCAACAAAATAGAGTCATTAGTTACAGTCTGTGTAGGAATAGTTACTCATAGTAGTTACTACATTTGTTTATAGATGATTGGTTTTCACTTAATCTATTTTCTACCTAGGAGTTAATTTTGTTAAGTTTCCTTTAATTAGACTTTCTTTTGTTCATTTTTATATACTTAGTCAATTAGGATAGTTTAGGATTCATAATTGAACATATAGTGCCAACATCATCTCAAGATTACGATTCCTTGGTTGATGATTTAATTGAAGCACCTCTAGGATAATGAAATGCTTAATTTGGGATTTATAGGTGTATTAAGTTGTATGTATGCTATCTACATCAGTTGATTGGACATAGGGGAAGTTCTACACCCACTTAAATAGTTCACATAAACATAGAAGAGAAACAAAACTACATATTTTACACCTTGATCTTGTTTGGAAGTAGGGTATGTAGGCAGTCTGGGAAACGAATGATGCTCCCAATACTCAGGCATTCGGTAATGGGGTTTAGGGTAAGACTAATCTTTTAGTTATTTTTAAATGGTAGGAAAAATAAAATACATTCAACTATACTCGAAAGAATCTTGTATGGATTGCTTGATTTCTTGAGGCCTTAGTCCAAATTTCAAGGCAGGACTCAAGCCAATGAATATTAATACCCCTGAATGATGACAACCTCAGTGCACTTCTTGTAGGAAGTGTGGTCTCAAGGAAGTGACTCAAGACCGATTAGTCCCGATGAGTCTAAGAATTTGGCTAGAGCATATGCCTATATTGTGATAGATTCCTACCTCATTTTAGGTGGATGCCTATTCTAGATATGTGGATAGATGAATTCATGTCCCATATGAACATATGATTGGTTATTATTCTAGGTTGACTAATACCTATCTCGTATGGGTAGAAGTTCTTGAGTATACTTATGAATGGACATTCAAATAAATAAAAAATTAGTGGTGTTTTTGGGTTTTATAATATTGGTTCCTTATAGATATGGATTATGTAATCCACTTTAGGTTTCTAGCAACACAAGTTTTAAACAGTTTGATCTAGTACTTTAGAGTCAAAGCTTACATATTTTTCCTAGTGTACTCTTTTTAAAGGAATTCCTATTGGTTATAGAATAAATCATGTTTGGATCAAGAATCCTCAATGCCTACTTTTGTCATCAAGAGTCTTTCAAACACCTATTCTGGTTTTTCCCTAGAGCTAAAACTATGTGGATCAAAGATTCATTATCTTTTTAGGCCTTTTTATCCTAATACATGGTTCTTTTTAGGGATTAACCTAGAATCCCATTTATGTACACTCATATTTGGCATGCTTTAGGGTGGAAATTCTATTTAGCATATGGAAAGATAAAAAAAATGTTTTATTTTCTAGAAATGCAATTTATTTGAATTTTTTTATTTAAACTAAGGAAATGATTTGTTCTAATGTGATTAGGAATATTTAGGTGCAATCCAACAATGTTTCATTATAAGTGTCACACCTCCAAGTGCTCTTATATCATTGGGACAGTACCCTATACACTATTGCTAGAGTCCCTTTGGCTCCTACATCTAGTTGAGGATATTCTTTGCCCTGTGGGTGTCATCAAGGATGTAATCAATCTAACCATGGAGAATAATATTATCATTCCCAAGCTTCACAACCTCCTACAAGAAGAGCTTAGGAGTAGAATCAATAGGAGTGATCTTAACCTATCCACCACCACTCTACTTCTCCCTAGTCTCCCAACCATGGGTTTAGTATTTCACCTAACGCTAGAAAATTCCCTCACCTCACTCGTTATATTTCCTACTCATGACACTCAACACCCTGACAAAGAAAAAAGGATGAAGATAACACTGATGGATGGGAGACCTTTGGTGTCACTTTGGACCTCATGACTATATGGGCCAAGCTAGATTACTAAGACTCCTCATCCTCTAACTACTGCTCTTTCTCTTACTATCTAGTATTTGTTTTTTGTTATGGCTTCTTCCATGTTTGGGATTTAGGGGTATATTTTTCTACCTACCTTGTTTTGTGAATATATGTAATATTATCTTTTAATTAGTAATAAAAAATATTTATTTATCAAAAAAGGTGTAGAAAACTACCCTATAGGTGTTTCCCATCCTCTCACTATATTTAAGGAGAGTTCCCTCAAAGGATATATTACTAAAAAAGATATTTAGAAGTTGGTAAATTATTATCCTACACAAGAGGATCTTTGGAGCCATATGTGATCTATGGTAAAAATATTTATCCCCGAATTCATTTGTCTATCTTTATAGATATTTGTATGTTTTCTTTTTTTTTTAAAGAGGGCTAAACGCTTTTGACCCATAGCTATGAACCGGTGAGGTCACAAATGGGGGACCTCATCCCCAATATAAATCCTCAACAATTACACCCCAACGAGGTTTGAACCTTGGTGCCAAGAATAACAACACAACAACTCAACCATCACACCATGCCACTATTGACGATTTATATGTTTTCTGTAATAGTTTTTACCTTAAATGGTTTTCCTCATTGATTTTAGTTCTATGGTTATGGTTAATTATTAATTATTGAGCATTCACTTTATTTCCATAATATGTTTATTTATTTTATTTTATATGCAAATAATAATTAACTCATCTAAGATATTTAAATTGTCACATGGTATGGAACCACCTTAGGGAGTTAATATTTTTGTAATTTTTAGAAAAATAACTTCAAAGTTAAGATTTTACCTAAATGTATAATTATAAATTTAACAAAATGAATATATTAATAATATTATTCAAAATAAATATGTAATAAATTATAGATATAATTTTTATATGTTTCAAATAAAATATGCTTTAGCAAAAAAATTATGTGTATTTTTTTACAATCATGGCTTACATGTCCTATCTTAGCCTTGTTCTACTCATTTAGAAATTCTAAATTGTTACATTCTTTGAATCTATAAAACTATCATACCTATCTTTAGAAAAATATATGTAAAATACATTGAGAGATATCACTCTCGAGGTGAATATTTTATTTTCTTTTAGTTGTTTTTTTTAATTGTAATTGAAACCTAAATGAACCTTATCCCAAATCATGTGCGTAACTATAAGTCTAATCGAACCAAAGTCTAACCCTAATTGATTTGTAACCCTAAATGAACTATAACTCTAATCCTAGCCCTAATTAATCTTTAATTGAACCCTAACCTTAATTGAAATATAATTGTAATTGAATGCTTAATCTAACCTAACCCAAAACATATAATATACCTTACACTTATTATTGTAATTTAGAAATATAGTCAAACTAAGATGAATTCAAATGAGATAATATACATATTATGAATTAAATATGGAATATCTATGCTAATTATGAATCACAACCCAAGTAATCTTGAATCCCCAATCTTCATCAACATCGAACAAAGCATTTACGAGTTTGAGTGTGCGATTTGAATAAAAATAAACATTTAAAATGCTATAAAGATCTTCATTAATGCATGCAACCATCCAGTGCCAATTTTAATTCGTTGAAGAAAGTTTAACATGTAATATTAACTCATATAAACAAGAATGAGATTACCTAATATTGGTGTCTTAAAAGCGTTTGATTATAAATTTTTTGATGGATTGCATGCCACTATGAAATACCTAGTTGTGTAATTCCATTAACAATCTCAAGAAAATTATTGTCTATCCAACCCCGAGAATAGAAAGCACCATTCCAAAGGTGCACACATCTGCTTTTGTGGTGATTGGGTTGAGTTCAAACCATTTCGACACAAAAGTACCATTGCATTCCGCTGATGTTCGACATGCTCAGACTGCACTCTTTTTCCACCAACTTTTCTAGACCTTGGGACAAAATCTCTCGTCCAACAAAATGTTCTTCAGTTTGATGTCATGGTGGAAAACAATTTGAAGGTACTCTGCGTGCATACTTGAACAAAAAATGATTGGAACTAAATTAGAATGTTGCTATGGTTCTCTTTTTTCTTTAAAGTAAACAAAAGATGCTTTCTGATCGGCAAGTCGAAAATAATTCATTGGGAGAAGAATATGATTGTTACTTCAATTTCATCACAATCTTGCTTGCACATTTAAAGGGAAGATTCCCAGCCAGAGACTGTTATAATTAGTTGAATTTCATAAGGCACAGACTACCATGATTACTTTAATTTTAGCATCATCTTTCCTGGACATTCGAAGGAGAGACTCATAGGGCAGAGACAACTTATGTCCTTGAGCACCATCTTGACTAGACATTCAGATGCAAGATTCACAAGGCTAGGCTTAATCAGAACACTCTAAGATAAAATACGATACGTGTGTACTGGGATGATTTCCATCCAACTGACACGTTCGACCAAATTTATGCCGCTTCCGAGAAGTATCTTGAACCTCCCAACGTCTGTTGTTCCTAAGCAGCAAGCTTCTTTAAGAACCAACAATGAGGATAAATCTCTCAATATCTTTGTAGAAAAGGAAAAATGACTAATTAAAACAAGTCCATGCTAGCTTCCCTTTTTGTGAATTCTCTATATTTTCCTTGCTCATGCACGTTATTTTCTACATCTTCCCATAGATCTTTGGAATTCAAGTGAATGTTTTTTAATTATATAACATTCACTATGCAAACATTTCATCGTTATTATCTTATATTAATCATTGCATCCCATTTTTCTTAAAATTTGATTATTTTTATTTTATTTTATTTTATTTTGTGGCATTTTTAAGAATCAATGCCTTCTATTACATCAAGTTTATGAATCAAATACATGAATTGAAGACCCTTTGGGACTTAACTGAAGCTTCTAAAGGATTATATGCTAAAGAATTATGGTTCATGTTTTGTTTTGATTTAAATGGTTGGGGGGAAATTGGAAAAAATATAAATAAAAAAATTTCGATAGGACAAATTAAGGGGGCTAAAAGCTATGTGAATTTATTCTAGTTAGTTTCATCAACTGAAATTTTATGGTTTATCTAGAAAGCATGAAATGAAGAAATTTTTTAGGGCAAGAAGCAAGCCCTTACTAAGTCTTCTAGAAGAATCATTTATTTTAATGTTTCTATGCAAGTAACCTTAACTTTGGAGATCTCCAAGTCAAAGTTTGTGAAGTTGTTGAGGAATGAAAAGGTGGAGATCAACAAGAAGGAGATAAAATATACTAGACATTGGCCTTTTAATTCAGAGGACAATGTTCCTTTCAGGGAAGACTACTACGAGTTTCGAAGGAGATACAATAAGAAGTATAAGACAGAGGTTCTAAAGAAAGATTTGGGGCTGCACAACCCAAAATTCCATAGAAATAATGATGAAGACCAGACAGTAGAGGTAGTAAGGTCAAACTCTGACCTCACAGAGATTGAACCTCCACTTGGTACATTTGAATGGGACAAATGCAGCGAGAGTAGGAACTATGAGATTAATTTTGCCCAATAATATGTATAAGCCTTTGATTTTGCTCAAAAAAAGATAAAATAGAAAAAAATCTTCCCTCATCTAATCAAATTGAATTCACATTTTAAGAAGCTCATTTATAAAATATTTGATCACAATCACAACACTTACAAAATTCTCTAGATGTAAGACAAAATATATAATAATCCTTTTTCTCTTTTTCTCTCATGGTTTGCTTTACCTACATCTTTTCACTTTATAAGCTATTGAAAAATCACAAGCTCTAGTGCTTTGGAAGCAATTGGAGGTCTAATCCATTATGTATATGGTTCCTCATGTTTTAATATTTTTCCCAATTTTGATCTTGTTTTCATGCACTAGATTTTAGGTTTTGGAATGAGAATTTTCTTATAATTGAATGGGAATTGTGTAAAATCCCTAATTCTATCTAGTTTGATTGAGATGTTAGTGATGGTGAGTGTGGAGCAAATTTTTCCCTCAATATTTTACTTTCAGTCTTTCGGCCTTGGCAGTCTTCTTTTCGGTTTTACTTTGTTTTCACATTTTGATGGTACTGCATCCCGAAGGCCAAAGTTTATTTTCACACAAAGGTGCACAATACACCACATAGTGTCTACACGAATTTTCTTTATATAGTTTTCTTTTCGGGCCTAATCCAGGACATGTGGCTGCATGGTGGGGATTTTCCCCAAGCTGCTCTCATGGACCTAAAAAATGCCTACCACTGGGCCACGTCACTCACCTTTGTTGGGTGGGTCATTCCTCCCATAGACATATTTCTTTATGTGGAGTGTGTCGGATAGTACAACAAAACTCTTTTCTTCAGGATTGGTTCGATTGGGTGACATCATTATTCCTCATGACAGATCATACCATGTTTTTTTGGGTTGTAATAGGATCTGATCATCCTCTGACAGTGTATCTTCACGAAGCTTCTACAACACCTGGAGCCATTAATGAAGCAACTCAATTTTTATTAGTGAAGATTGTTGCGATCTAATCAGATCTTAGATCATATTGGAGTGTATCAGACACAAACACCTAGCAATTGTTCAACTCTATTGGTTGTGGCGGCAACTCATCCTTCTGGCTATCTAAAGGGGTTTGCAGCAAGGAGAGAGTATCAATGAACATGAATAGGAATTTTTCTATCTGTTAGGTTTAGAGTAGGGAAGGAATAGGAGGATTTTTACAGAGCATTGTTTTCGCTCTATGGCATGTTTTTCAATTATTAAGACTATATTCGGATTGGCATCCGACCTTTTCTTTTCTATGATTTATTGCAAGAACAAGTGTTAGTGAAGTGAAATCTATGAAATTGTGCATTTATAGCCTTTGTCGCAAATTTCTTTTTGCTATTTTCTATATGCTGGAAGCTTTGTATCATGTCATACTGATATATTCTTGATGATTACTTTATATGCCATTAGCTTTTAGGTATGTACAGGGTCATGATGGGCCAAAAAGTGGCAATATGATGGGTATATGGCCAACGACTATTTTTTTAACCAAAATTGATGAAACAAAAAGGGTTTTTAAAGGATATTTTCAGCTTTCCACTGATATAAATTATGCTTTACTTTGAATTTAATAAGTAATTCTTATTCATTTTCTATTCAAATTACAACTAAAGTCCTGATTGATAAGCTGATTGGAAAACATCTATAGCTTTCAAACGGTATCACAGTTTTTGAATCCAAAACATGTGTAACATTCTATGCTTTGCATACTATAGGATTAAAAAAAGAAAAAATGATTTTCATGAATTTTTGACCAAGTTAAGGTGGTTAGACATACGAGTTTTTATATTTTTTAAAAAGTTGTAATAAAAAAATCATAATTAATTATTTACTTGGAAAAGAATTACAAAAAAATATGCATCACATCAGGGCATGAGTCCTCTACTTATATCTAAGATCTTGTAAAAAAATATTTTCATTTTATTGTGGTTAGGGTGGTTAGACAAACACCTACTTCTTATTTTTTCCCTGAAATTTAAGTACCATTGCATTGAAATTTCAAATTTTCCCCAGGGCGGGTGCATGAAGTTGGGTTACACTTTTGTGGTGAACTTCAAAAAAAGATTGGAAATGACATAATGTGAGCGTTTTATAACACGCTCACGTTATTTCATTTTAAAAGCAAAAAAAAAGTGAAAGCTATTCATTTTCTCTTTTCTGCTCCGCCCGCGGCCAAAAACCCTCATTTTCGTGCTCACGTTCTAGGAGGAGGAATTCTTCAAAATTCATCAACAATAGTTCCTTTTCATTCACAAAGATGGTGCCACGATGACGAAGAGGTGTAGGAGGTAAGTATTGTTTGCTATTTTTTTTGAATTTCTTAGTTTCAAGTTGATTTTGTTTGTTTTAGGTTAGATTTGATTGTTTTTTTTTTAAATTTGTAGGAGATGCAAATAATCCTAAAAATACTCAACAAGAAGAATAGGATCCTAAAAATGCAAATTGAGGATCTTATCAGTAGGTTGAGTGATCCAAATGCTTCAACCACAGAAAGAATGACACTAGCAAATTCAATGAAAGAGATGTTAAAAAATGTAGATTCAATAACCCAACAAATAACGGGATGGCAAGATAGGAGGCAGGCAGCTAGGCATATTATGCAGATAAACTATCATATAAACAAGTAAAAGATTTAAAAATTACTAAAGGTGATTTGTGCTCTCTATTCATTGACCCTAGAACAAATCAAATCCTTAGCCTCAATGTGAAGAGGTTTCCTATTCATTGGTGCCACCACCAAGAGATTAGGAACCAGCTTTTATGATAGAGTGGTACTTGGTCTTTGATTACCCACCGTGTAATAATTGTGAAGTCCCCTAATATTTTCTTAGGAAACTATATAGTGAGTTCAGTATTGAACCAAATCCCAAATTATTTTGATATGGAAAGTTCGAGGTGTTAGAGTCAGCTTCGAGGATAGGCCCGATTGCACAACTGGATCCCTCATTGGCCCAAGGGGAGATGACCTCGCTAAGGCACCATTAGACACATTGTTATGCCGTCGTGCGAAGGAGAATGGCGATGTAGGGCATTCGAGGCAATCAACTTTGACCAGTGTGACCATCATACTAGCCCTATTATGCAGTTGCCATCCAAGAAGTCTTTAGGTGGTGGCCTTCCAAACCCGTAGTATGTCAATCTTGCTTGGCAGGGGTGACATTCATATGACCCCACCGGCCCTTTCGGGGAGGCTACCTATTGAGATCCATTATGTTACTTCTGAGGATCCATTATGCTACTATACGAGGATCGATATCTTTGCCTACATAGGATGCGTATGCTACGGGATCCATATGCTACTATGGGGATGGAAGGATGGCCCGACATTTTACGCCGTGCATATGGCATTGATAGTCAGGTAAAAGTCAGCACGTTCATTGAATTTAATTTATTAAATTTTGATTCTAAAATGCATGACTAACTAATTTAGTTTTATTAGTTTAATAAAATTGGTGGGTCACGGTGTTGAGAATAGATACACCAGTCCTCCACCTACTTATTTCTATAGTACACCTATCGGTGGGCTATGTAACTAGTAAACAATTATAAATTTATTACATGTTAATAGCATTGTTTAATGAATGGTATTTTAATATGTGATTTTGGATGTCGAATAGGCTAACATTGGAGGTTCTAGGGAGCACCTCCCAATGCTAGTGGATTTACTCAAAGCATTACCACGGTGAAAATAGAATAAAGAGAACTTAACTAATGAATTCTACTTAATAGATTTTGTAGTTTTATATTCATATTGTTGGTTACATTTGCATTTGCACATCATTTCAAACTCAAGAAGCATTACTTCAAATTCCATAACTAATAACTAGATGTTGATAGATGACAAAATTTCAACTATACAATATAGTTGTTTTAGAAATTCAACATAAGCAACACGATGAAATTACTTCACATGGAGGTATGTGCTTGCAAAGGTGCACCACCACGACAAACTATGGATGCTTGGAAAAAATCTATGAAACCATAATAGTAAGTAATAGCATAGACAAGGCAGTTAGTGATGCAAAGCATCATATCAAAACACTCAATCATCAGGGTACATCTGATGTAGAGCATCCAACAAACACCTTCAACATCATTTCTTCAAGGGATTTCAATCCCAAATAGAATCAGGAGAAGATCAAATATAATTTCATCAAAAATCTACTTTTCACTCAACCAAAATCCACTCAAATTCTCTTAGCCATTCCATAGGCCATCATTCATCATTCCACTAATCAGTATTCCAATTGACTCATTCAAAGAAAAAACCATATTAAAGAAAAAATTGACTTAATCAATTAGATTCACATCATTCTCAACCACCATAAAAACAACATAAACCTGATTATTGACACTTGAACAATTCATCCTTTCATTTATTCACCAAGGAAACAAATCAACTAAACCATACCTCATTGTTATCAGTCCATTATCAAGCACTGTACTCACCATATTTTGATTGCAGTAGTCTATTTACAAGTTACAAACTCCTGCTACAACAAAATCTTGATTATCATCTTGTGGTTAATCCGCAATTTGCTCAAAAGGCTTCATAATAATTCCACCCATCCAACCATCAAAGTCTGAACTTGTGTTCTGCACCTTAAAAATTTAGTAACATCAATCCATATCATTAGTTTGATAGTAACCAAGCGCTCAATCATATCCATGAGAGCTTTGAAGGATACAAATTGAGAATGTTGAAGATAGGAGAGAGATTGCCACCCGAGGAGGTAGCTCTATTTCATAAGCATTTTGGCCAAACTTATGGAGCTCACCTTACGGAGTCTTATCTTTAACTAAATGCTGGGTTTGCAGTATACTTTTCCTTTTGGAATCTCTCCTTCTTCAAGTGTGCCATCACAGAGTCTCCAGCCTTGAATTGGACATTCCCTCTTCTTTAAAATCATCGTTTCCTTCCCATACTTCTAGAGCATTCTTTGAGAGTTTCCTTCCTTGTTGATGAATATCCACTGATTGTAACAACAAATTCCCTCACCCAGCCAGGCACTTCTCCCTGCTTAGCTCCTTGTAGATCTCTTGGTTCATGGGCCTCTGGTGCATTCCATAAGACTTTACCTCAAGGGAGTTACCACCAATGCTCCATATTCATGGAGTCATTATATGCAAATTCAGCCTGAGGTAAAATCAGATCCCAAGCTTGTCCATGCTCCTTGGTAAGGCATATTAAGAGGTTTCCCAATGATCTATTCACCACTTCAGTTTGTCCATCCGTTTGTGGATGGTATGCTGAACTAAAGGACAATTTTTTTCCTTGAGTTTCTTCCACAAGGTCCTCCAAAAGTGACCAATGAATTTAGAATCCCTGTCAGAAACAATGCTTAAAGGTAGTCCATGTATCCTAACAACCTCCTTAAAGAAGAGACCTGCTATATGAGATGCATCATTGGTGCATTTGCAAGGAAGAAAATGTGCCATCTTACTAAATCTATCAACTACCACAAAGATACTATCAAAACCTTTTTGGGTTCTAGGCAACCCCAAGACAAAGTCGATACTCACACGCTCCCAAGGCCTATTGGGAATGGGCAGTGGTTGATAGAGTCCTGCATTTGATGAAGTTCCATTTTCCCTTTGACATATTGTGTAGCCTTCCACATACCTTCTCACATCCACCT
The DNA here is from genome assembly GCA_007258455.2 of Sequoia sempervirens. NCBI lineage: Eukaryota > Viridiplantae > Streptophyta > Pinopsida > Cupressales > Cupressaceae > Sequoia > Sequoia sempervirens. Next base: position 333,656,778 of record VDFB02270651.1, read on the forward strand.
GCAACTTTGTCCAATAGTAAAATCTCCTAACTTGTTCTAAGGTCTTGTCAAGGCCAAAGTGACCTCCAAGACTCCCACTGTTTTTCTCCTTTATGATATTCTCCCTCATTGAGCATTTACGCACACACAATTGGCTTCCTTTGAAGAGAAAACCATTCTACAATAGAAATTCAGAGAATTCACCATGAAAAGAATTCAAATGCTACTCACAAACATTGTATACCTCCTTGAAATATGAATCTTCATGATACATATCCTTCAATGCTTCAACCCCCATGCTTTGG
>VDFB02270651.1:333657161-333667535 GCA_007258455.2 Sequoia sempervirens
CAGTTCAATGGGCCTTAGTGCTCATGTTTTTCAGTAATTTTTGTTGTGCTCTAGAGGTGCCTGTGCGATCTTCGTCAAGTGGGAGATTGTTAGAAATATGTTCCTCAATCATCACAGGCTGTAACCTCTATTGGGGAAAAGGCGGTGTGACATCCATCATGTCTGGCTAACTAGAAGTAGTAACCTTGTTGAAATTGTATAGGTTGCTGTGACCTTGCAGGAGTCTCGTCGAACGCTTTTACTTTGGTGCCTATCGTTGTGATAGTTATTCGTTATAACCTCTCACCGCTCGTGGAGATCTCTAGCTGACAAGCCATTCAATCAGATATCGGGGAGAGTCTTGGATGTTTGCTATGAGCTCTCAGTGATATAGATGTCTCATCGATAGTGTTTTTTGTTGAAGTCTTCAGGGAGAGTCTAGGGTGTTTGGTAAGAATTCTTACCGATATGGATGTCTCGATGATGCTTTATCCTAGAGACATTGGGGTGACTTGAACACTCGGGAAGAACTCTTGGTGATAGTTGGTGTGTCTCATCGACGGTATTCACCCAGAGTAGAACAAAGGTCTTGGTGTAAGGTCTTAGTGATGGAAAAAAGTCTTGCTGACTGTCGTTTGCTGCTCGGTATGACTTGTGAGCATTCAGAGTAACGTCTCAGCGAAAGTGGAGTCTTGCCAATAGTAGTATGACTACGAAGTAACATAAGAGATCTTGGTGAAACCTCTTGGCGATAGTTGAATGTCTTAGCCATAGATGGATGCCGATGGAAATGCTAATGGCTTAGGATGACTTAGGACCTCGGTATAAGGTCTTGGCAAAAGCAACAAGTCTCACCGACTCTTGGATGCTTTGGTATGACATGTTTGCTCGATGTGAGGTCTTGGAAAAAAGATGAATGTCTTGCCGACTGTTCGGTGCTTGATGTAACTTAAGAAGTCTCAGTGTAACCTCTTGGTGAGTGGTAAGTCTTGCCGATAGCAATGTTGAAGTCGATGCAATGGTTGTAAGCTTGGTGGAACCTCTTGGCGATATCGGATGCTAAGCTGTGTGTGGCATCGGGGAGACACGGTCAGTGTCTCACCAACATGCCAACACAGATTGAATTTTTTTGACTAAGTGAAGACTTCCTATGTGGTGTCGCGTGGACCAATCAGAGAAGCTGAATGGAAACCGTTGGAAGACAGTCCATTGAGGTAGTTCTATGAGGAAGTTAGACAGACGAGGAATGACATGGATATAGTTTGAAGTTGCAGATGCTCGATGGTTTGGTTGGTTTGAAGAACAGTTGTGTGAACTGTTCAAATTGTATCAGATTGATTTTGATTCTAAGAAGATTGTAACTTGAAGGTTCCTGTACAAGATTGATCATTGTGAAAGCTACTGAAATCTGACATCAAAAAGATAAGTCAGAACTCTGTATGTAATTATTTATTACTGTAATACAAAGTGACTTCTCTTGGTGTGGTGGGTTTTTCTCCCGTAAGGGTTTTCCCACGTATATCTAGTGTCCATATGTGTGTGTCAAATACTTTGTTTTTGTTATCTCTTTCATGTGCATCTTAATTGGATTGTAATTGTAATTTTAAAAGGTATCTCTGCATTCTTCCCTAAGTTTTTGACATTAGGAGAGTTGTTTCCATATCTAATTTTCCTTACAGTATGGTGGAAACATCCTTATCTATCATCGGGGTAGCAATATGGACTGTGTGAGAACCCATGGCACCCTTGGTGATGTGTGATCGCACCTTCACTTTCTTCCTTTATTTAGGCTATTGGCCTACTTGAGCCATAATAGCCTCAAAGTGTTCCTTAAGATCACGTATCACTAGAGCCTTATCATTTATCTAACGTTCTAACCAAGAGGGGACAAATGTTTGTTCTGTCAATGATGTAGTAGCAACCTCACATTCTTGCAGCCCCTCTTGCTTCTCTTCTTGTTGCATCTCTGCTTTATTTCCAAGAATTTCTACAGCTATTCTTTCCTCTTTGGCATGTTCTTTTCTTATCTCTTTCTCAAATTGAGTAGAATTAATATTTTCTTCCTTTTCCTTTTCATTTTATTTCTCCTCTTCTTTCTCTTCCTCTTGATCCTCTAGGATTTCTTCATCATGTTGATATTCATCAAAAGTTTCTTCTATTTTTCCTCCCTCAAGAGTATTTTCCTTGTCATCGTTAGAAGCATCTTCATCAAGTTCAATGATCCTAATGCCTTCACCTAGCCCATCTATGTGGTCCTCATGCTCATATTCAATAGAATCATTACCAGTGTCAGCCAGGTCCTCAAGCTTCTCCTTTTCCTTTTGTTGCATCTCCTCCCAAATCTTCTCTACATTTTCCATTTTTGGCAGCTACAAGGTAGGATGAGGAGTAGGGAGAGCAATGACAAGTTGATCAATAATTTTCCTACTATCCTGGGATAATAGAGCCTCGTACAATCCCTAAGGAATGTTTTGTAAATAGGCCACAAAGGATTGTGATAGAGTAGTTAGAAAAGGTGGGATGGAGGGGAGAGTAGGCAGTAGTGTTGAGAAGATTGGTTGAGGAGGTGGAAGTGAGGAGGAAGATGGGGATGATGAAGCAGATAAAGAAGACTCAAGCACAACCATAGAGGTGGCTGGAGTGGTGGATGAAAGGTGGACAAAAATATCCACGATAGGCAGAGAAGATATAGGAGGTGGGAGTGGAGCAAAAGTTGATGGAGGTGGTATGATAGAGGGTGGTGGTGATAGTGGATGAGTGAGTGATTGTGTTTGTGTATCCTCTTCAAGAGGAGATGGCTCCTCTTTAATAGTTTCCATTATAAAGGTTCCTCCTTTCTTGGCCTTCTTGGGGATAGGCCTTCATCCTTCCACAACTTTTCTTTCATAGACTCAAGGCTTCTCCATAGGCTACCTCTCTAAAACGTCCTTTCACTTCTGAGATCTAGTAGTTGAAGGAGACATGACTTTCTTGCTCAATGAGATTGCCTCGGGAGCACCTCCTTAGGGAGCTTAATCTTTAGTTATCCCTCCATCATCACTTCCTTGAGCTTTTTCCTACTCCCATTCACCATAAATAAGCTCCACCCCTTGCTACTCTAATTGAGCAATCTGATCATCGAGCCACTTCTTTTTTCTTTGCAATATGGGGTGGGCGACTGCATCAATATCCATTTATTCTTCTTTAGTCCAATCAATTAACGAAAGAGGAACCTTAGCCACCTTACTATGGGCTTGTTCATCCAAATTATTGTCATCTTCCTCTAGCTGATCAGGAACAATATATATATCCAAAGTCCTTATGAATTCTAATGACATCCTCATGTACACTCTCTTCCTGACCTCATGATCCTTGTCATAGTTAGACCAAAATTATTCCACATGTGACTTGTGTGCATGCTGCCTTCCAACCTATTTCTTTAATTTTCCCAAGGGGTCTACATTTCCCCTTACAGTGTGAAGGAGGAACCCATATTCTTGAATTTATTTGTCAGAGCTTTCTACTAATATGGTAGTTAGGAATGAATACATTTCTCTCCCTAGAGTCATGGGAAAAGGTACCTTAGATTTGTGCTTTGATTGTAGTAATTGGTGCGAGGAGCACAACTGTCGTGTAAGTTCCATTACCATTTTATTGGTAGGATACCTCGGCAACCTGTATGGGGCCCTAGAGAAACCTTCAATTCTAAAGTAGGTGAACTTAGTAAATTGGATAAACCAATAACTAAAGTTCTTCACTATTGCCTTGGTGGAGAAATACATGCTATTCCAAAACTCGTTCGCCAAGGATCTAACAATGTGCATAATGAAGGCATGATTGACACTTTTATAATTCTTCTTGTAGTTCCTGTACTACAATTGTGGATAACATTCATAGACAATATTCTCATTGGGAAATGTCCCCAAATTTCCTTTACATGTTAAGCCTTTGTATGGAAATTTGGCCGCCAACAAGTAGACGACATAGGAAGTCATATAGAACTTCAAGGTTTTCTTAAAGGAAACATACTGGGTATGGATATTGTCACTAATATTTTTGGCCCAATCGAACTTGATTTCTCCCCTTAGTATTTCCTCGATGAATTAGTACATCCATTCTTCAAAGACATTCAAGATAGGAAGGCCTGCCACTCTACTCAACAATGTCACAAAGTCATTCACCTCTTTGACAAAGTCTCTTCTATACAACTTTTTTGGTAGCTTCCCCACACTGGGTTGAGGGGTCTGTATCCATTTCTTATTTATCACCTATGAGCAAGCTAGAGGATTTTTTTCCAAATGTTGAGGGTATACTCCTTTGAGCACACCTCCATTTGTGAAAAGGAGGGAATTCTAAAGACTCTAGCGATAGATGGAGGTGACAAGTCAACCACCACTTGTCCTTCTAATGTGACTATTCTCCATGAATCCTTATGATAGAACTCTCAATAACCATGGATGAGTTTAGGGATAATGAAGGATGGAAGGAAACCCATAATGTGTGCAATGCTACTTCTCCTGATTCTTCCAGCCATATCATTCTTTGGGTTGATCAAGGTGTGCTCTCGAAACTCATCGATATTTACATGTTTGAGGTCTGTGTCTAACATCTTGTCCCAGTTGGACACGATCTTAGAAGTGATCTCCATTCCATGAAATTCATACTTCATCTTGACCTTTTATTTCTTATCTCTTGTTGTTTTCTCACTCTTTCTTTCTTTCTCAATCTTTTCTATTAAACCTGCATAAACAATGTGTAATGAGTAAAAATTGATCAAGTACAAGCACAAGGTTAGTCCGATAGAAAAATGCATCATTGTGATAAAAAATTATTATAATTATACCAAATTCCAAAAAATAAATGTTAAATTCAGTAATCTGAGGGAGTTTCTAGCATTTTGTAGGTTTTAGAGGTTTACGGGCCAAGGACGTACAGAAGCCGTAGGGTTGTGGGTCAGACGAATGCGAGTGCTAGACTGAATGACACTAGTGAGATGGCATCATGTGTGTGGAAACCCACAACGATTTTTCTGCACCATACAAAAACTTAGTAATTTTGAAGTCTATTGATTTCAACACATGGGGAAATGATGATTCAAAGGCATGAAATGCAAACACTTAGAGTTTTCAAGAAATAGGCTCATGCGGAAAAAGTGATTATAGATGTTGTCGAGTCAGAGGCTAAAAGTGTTTGTGTCATGAAATGACATGGTTAAAATGACATCTCGCATATGGCCTCTCACAACCAATATTTTGCAAAGGCTTAAATACCTAGCAAAGTTTTGATTTAACCCATTTAAGCACATGAGGAAATTAGTAGCATAAGGTTTGTATTTTAACATTCATTATTTTATCCCTTTGGACCCATGTAGAAATTGGAAATGCAGAAGTCATTGAGCCAGAAGCCAGAGGTTCTCGTGTCATAAAGTGGCATGGCATAAATGACATCCCACATACCAACTCCCACAACAGTTAAAGAGTTAGCAAAATTTGGTTTCATTCGATTAAACATGTTGGAAAATGTTGATGGCTCAAGACTTGGCAATTTTATGACCTCGAAAGAAAATGTAGAAATTAAAAGGGTGGGAAACATGAGTGACCACAATGATACTTTGGCACGAACATCATGAACTTCCACAATTAGGGTTCCGCAAGGTGCGGGTTCATCCTATGCGAAAGCCACCACACTCTGAGCCAAATTTCAGCATGATAGGGATGAAGTTCCACAACACATTTTCTATCTATTGGTTTTGGTTTTGAATAGTTTTAAGTTCAACATTTTTATGCATTAAATCCATGCAAAACCCATTTTAGCAATTTAAATCATTGAATAAATGTGAATGCAACAGAGGTGGGTTCATACCTGGCTAAATATGAGCAAAAACCATGAAAATCCAAGCACGAACAATCACCAAAGCTTTATAGGAGAGAGCCAAAATACCAAATTCGCAAAGTAAAAATGAGGAAAGCAACCCTCCTATTCATAGATAACAGTGCAATTAATGTGGTATATTTCTCATTTCATGTGCAAACCTTAGAAAGCAGAAACCTAAAAGGTAGAAGCCAGGAAAATGTAGGGATATTTCATGTGGAAAATAGGGTAATGCAGGCCAAGAGGATGCAAAAGCCAAGACAACACAGGCTGAGATGGTGTAGAAGCCAGAACCAACGACGCCACCACTATGGAATTCTACAAATGGAATTTTGTAGGTGGCGACCCGCATAGTAAAACTTGCAAACAACTAAAAAAAATTGGCATCCAACCAATGGATTCCTGTAAATGGAAACCTGCAAAAAAAGACCCACAAAAGGACACTTAGCCAATTTTAAGATTTTCAAAGGGGTACTCAAGATTTCAAAGGCAATATAGACCAAAGGCCGAAAAAGTGAAGGAAAAAAGCAAAACCAAACGGACGCGGGAAAATTCGATGTAAAAGCAAAAGAAAAGAGGGGGTCCCTGTTTCACAAAGTGTGTGTGCAAAAATGCACAACAGGATATTATTTAATTAATATAGAGGATAGGAAATTGGTCACATTAGGGGTAAATTGATCAAGTATGGATCAATTTTAGGTGTTTATAGTATACTATATGGTAGGGTTTATAATATTTGATACAAATTTCTTCTAACCTCCATGACACCTATGAGCTCTATAAATTTTGCATTTATCATGTTCTTCTTCAATGAAAAATATTTCTTATTATGTAACTCTATTACTACATGCATTTCTTCCTTTTTAATCTAGTGGGATTTTATCTAGCTATATGTACTCATTATTGATACATCTTAGAATTATACGTACCTATGCATGCTCTGCCATGAATTCTAAGAAAATCCTTCTATATAATGCACTTTAAATTAGAAATTTGTTGGTACTATGGAAGGTAGTTTCATGTCCCTTTTTTTACGAATAGGTGTTTATATTATCATTTACAAAATAGTGTTACATATATTCATAAAAAAGGGTGTGTAGAAATAGTCTCATCCCTAAAGTATATATGAGGCAACATACTAGAGCATGAAAACATAAACAAGGCCCCTACATAGTGAGAGCACTAGTAGAGGGTGGATTTAAATCATATATCTAAACTACAATACTCTACCACTAATATTTTATTCATCTTTAATCATGGAGGAAACATATAGAGAAAACATTCCCTTTCACACATGCCTTTTACTTTTAAATATTTTGATTTTTTAAATGGTTAGTTTGAACTTATTTAATCTTACTAGTTTCCTTTTAATTCATTTATTTAAGTAAATCAATAAATATTTATTTATTAAACTATGAATAAGTGCTAAGATCAATTTTTATTGCTTCATATCATAACGTTTATAATATATTATGTCATTATCTTTAATGAAACACTTTTATGTTAAATCTTAATATTGATTTCTTAATTTGAAGGATCAATGTTAATTTAGTTTAAAAAACAAGTAATCTAACTCTTAAACTTAATAAGTTAATTTTAATATTATTCAAATGTTAATCTTATATACATACATATGTTTTTCCTTTCTTCACAACCTTATTTATCTAAAATGTATTTACTTATTGCTTATTTTTATTTATTTATCTTGAATATTCACAGAGGATGTTTTATTTCTTTAAAAATAATTCATTATATATATAATCATTATACATATATTATTCAAATGTTAATCTTATGTACATATAAATTCTTTTGCTTTCTTCACAACTTTACTTATTTAAAATTTATTTATTTATTGCTTATTTACATTTATTTATCTTGAATATTCATAGAGGACATTTATTTCCTTAAAAATAAGTCATTTAAGATATACATAAAAAAAAATATTATACATATATTCCCCCTCTCTACATAGAAATAAGTAAGAGAAACAACAATACTCAAAACACATTCTTGTTAATATTTGACACAATAACCACAAATATTTGTTAATTATAATCAATTTATAGAGAGGTTGAATATTCATGAGATCATAGATCTTTTGGAATAAATTTTCTTAACACCTTTTATCCAATTTTTTTTCTAAATTTGATGGTCTATCAAGGAAATTTTTCTTTAGGAATAAATCGTTTAAAATATAAATAAAATGTTATACACCAAATTTATATAACTGTAATCCTTTACAAATTTTGATATTCAACCCAAAATATTTAGTTCCTAAAATGTTGATTATATTTAGCAGTAAAACTGCATATTACTACCAATGAACCATTGATTTATTTTTTTGCGATCATACTCCATGGTTGATCATTATGAAGACAACAAAATATGAAGAAACCAATTGACTATTTTTAAATATCTAGAAATCACATTCAATGATGGTAAGATCAATAGAAAGAGCACCACCTCTTAGGTGGGAGATTCCTCTATTGTAACCACAAAATCATTACCCTAATTATAATTTATTACCCATCCTTATTTGTAGTAATATACATAATTTCATTGCAAATGGATTAAAAATCTAAAAATAACAAGAAAATTATTAGAAGTTAGGATCATTTTTTTAAAAATCATAATGAAGTCAAACATCCATCTTACTTCTCAATAGTAGTGAATAGCTCCATATTTTCATAATCTTGATACAAACTACATCATCAAATTAGAGAAATTTGAATTTTCTAATTACAAATAAATAAACCCTCAAGGTGGGTGAAACTTCATAGAGTTTATTTTATTGATCTCACTGTTGATCATAAAAGCTTGTGCTTCTCTAAACAACCTTATGGGAAATTCAGTGAGTGTGGGCCCTGATTGTGCCTCACTGAATAACCTCTGAGATTTTTATAGAAGATGGATCTTCTCTGTGTGTTTCAGGAAAGGGGTTGGTGATGCGCCAAAGGTTTTACAACATTTCAAAGCTTACAACTTCCTACTTCTGATAAAAAGGACACAAAATGTTACAAACCCTTCATTGTTGGGAAGAGAATGTGCAACTAAGGCCTGAAAGAGCACAGAGCAGTCATTCAGATCTCCCCACGGGAAGCACCCATTAAGGTCTGACAGAAATAGTAAACCTGAAACTTAAAGGAATAATTTAGAATTTTATAGAGAACTTGTAGCTCTTATAGCATAATATGGAAGCTCACAAAATCTTCATAGAAAATGAAAGAGTATAATTGACATGATTTAATTTCTGAAAGAAAATTTCAAACACAAAAGGTTATGTGTAGGATCATCATGGAAAAATAGGCCCTTAAGTGGCAAAAAATCCAGAAAAATCAGAGTTAGGCAACTTGACATAAAAATTTGAATAAGTTATCTATATTATTTCAAAAATGTGTAAGAATAGAATCTGTAGCAAATTGAATGTAGTTTCAAAACTACTAGGTTTGTTTAAAAAAAAAATCTATTTGGTGGGTAAGTGCACCAAGATGGTTCCCAAAAAGGGGGCTTAAGTGGCCACTTTTTTTTTTGAAATCAAGAAATGCTGACCTTGGACATGAAATTGAGGATAGTTACACTCAAAATTTTGAGATGGAACAAAAAGAAGGATTGAAGTGCTCCGAGTCTACTTTCTAAAATACTAATTTATTTTGAAAATGGTTGAGATTAAGGGGTTCAAAATATGGATGTACACAAATTGGTGTTGTTTTTGTCAGAAAAACATAACATAGCAACTCTTGTACGACCTGAGCACGGTGAACCTTTTTTTTAGTATTTTTAAAATCGCTATGGTCAAAGTTAGCTAATAGCATCGAGTTGATGCACAATTTTTCTGGTAATTTTTTAATCAATTTTTTATTTTTTACTAATTTTCTAAGTGGGCACTTCCTAAAAAGCAGAATTTTTGCTGTGCTTCCCCTACAAATTTTGGAAAGTAATAGATTTTTTTTTAAATTTATTTTTAAAAATTTGTAGAATGGAGTCTAGTTTCTAAAAATGTAATTTATTTGAAATTTTGATGAACGGTTAATTTACAATGAATGAAAGAAAAACCAAACATCGTTGACAAAAAACAGACAAAACAAAAGAAATTATGGATGAAAGGCTTAACATTGTCGTGAAAGTGAAAAAAGTTATATTGTTGGAAAGCTAAGAGAGAACGTAACATTACCCATGTGTTTGATTTTGTCGATATTGAACCAAATGCAATCTTGACGGTGAGCACGAACCCGATTATGTGAAAAATTGTAGAATTTGCAAAAAACACGTCTCTGGTCATTGGGAATGCCCTCCAAGCCTTTGGGTTAGTATTCCAAGGAAAATACTAAAGCTAAGGCTCAAGGATTCCCAAAGAAAAATATAACGCGAGTGCATTATTTATTAGTTTTGACTTTTTTGCTTCTCCGAGGAACATATCTAGCAACACATAACACGCTCACGTTATCTATTCCTTTAGTTAAATGCCACTTTTTTGAATGTTTGTTCATATGTTTGTATGTATATGTATGTTGGTATGTCATGTATGTATTTATGTATGCATTC